>JBBBDQ010000217.1:0-195000 GCA_037127315.1 Ascarosepion bandense
ACTGGAATTCGAACTCGGCTCACCGATTTCTCTTTCCGAGCCGATATCCACTGCACCACAACGCACATCCATCAGTATACGCTTACAGCACCTGGTATTCCCAAGCAGTCACCCATCTAAGTACTGACCAGGCTCAACATTGCTTAACTTCGGTGATCGAGCGAAAACCGGTGTATTCAATGTGAAAGGCCGTAAGCCCTGGAAGTTAGTATCACATATGACACTTAAGTGACTGATACCTTATTGAAAGGATTTTTCTTATTACTGGTTGGGTATCTGTCAGTCAGTTAAGTGCCATATGTGAAACATGCTTGGGCAATCATGTCTCTTTAGAGACATGACTGACTGGGCAGAAGATTATCCCGCAGTAGGTTGCCATTGCTTTCTGCGGTAGACTGATTGCCAGCCAAGTCTATAGAACCCAATCTGTCCTGCTATTTAACCCATAACTGGAGGGAAGAGATGGATTAATACCTTTCCCAAGGGTATTTGTGCGTAAGTGAATGCAATGGATTCAACTGGAATTCGAACTCGGTTCTCCACTTTCTTGTTCCAAGCCAATATCCACTGCACCACAACGCACAGCCTATCTGTAGAGGGACAAAAAACAAGCAGAGCATGAACGAGACTTCCACATGGGAATGCCACACATACAGTACAGATGACATGATCACCCAAGTGTGTATCACATATCACACTTAACTAACTGATGTTCTATCAATTTTTTTGTTTTTATTTATTTATTTATTTTTTTCCATTCTGTATTTTCCAGGGCAGTACCAAATCTTGTGGTTATACAAGAAGGGAACAAAACTATTTTCACCTCCCATTACAACTGGTCTAATGAACATGTGGAATATGCCCCTTTCAATGGATATGCACCTGCAGGGACAGTAAAAGTAAGTTGTTCTTTTCTCACCCAAATTTGTTTTGCAGGAAGTGACAAAAGATTACAAAGATTAGTCTTTTTTTTTTTTATTGTCATATTCACAACGTTTTCACTATTGTATGCACTGACGTTCTTCAGGGCAGATGGCCCAGTGGATAAAAGCATTGGTTGGATCTAGTGACTTAATCCAAGGAGTTGTGAGTTCAATACCTGATGACAGCAGTGGTGATTTTACCCAAAGAGTTGTGAGTTCAATACCTGGCAACAGCAGAGACTGAACAAAAAATTTACAGAGTTGATATTTGTCTATAGTTCTGTGATGAGATATTATTTACATTATTCAGACTATTAAATACTAGAGGAAACCATTAACATCAAAAATACTAAAGAAAACCATTAACATCAAAACATTGCAATATGAACTCTGGTAAAAAAGGGTTACTGGACATTAGTTTTATAAGTCCCAAAAATTCAGTTGTTCTTGTCCTTTAGGACACATGGCCCAGTGGATAACTCATGACTTCCAATCAAGGCTTTATGCAAGGAATGAGGATAATATACCCCAGTGATTGTAATAAAGGGTTTGGTTCAAAATTTCTAGCACCTGAAGAAAGTCGGAGTGTACAACAGCCGAAACATCGTACAAATGGTGACAAAGATGAGGACAATAGTCTGAATAATGTAAATACTGTTACAGAGTTGAGTTAAATGAAAATAACTAAAACATCTGGAAGTGGCATGACTAATGGAATGAGAACAAACTTCTTCAGTGATTAAATTAAAGAGTTCAGTTGAAAAGTTCTCAAAGACACATGGTCTAGTGGTTAAAAGCATTGGTTGGATCCAGTGACTTGACCCAAAGAGTTGCGAGTTCAATACCTGCCGATGGCAGTCGTGAACAAAAATCTTAGAGAGTTGAGTTAAATGAAGATAACTAAAACATCCTGAAGTAGCATGACTCATGGTACAAGAACATTCTACCCCAGTGATCAAAATGAAGGATTCAATTAAAAATTCCTATTTCTTGAAGAAGGTTGGAGCATACAACTGCCAAAACATCATGAATATGACAATAAAGATGAGGATAACAGTCCGATCAATGTAAATAATGTAAATACCTCTTCTCAGAAATATAAACAAATATTGTCTTTTTATATATATATATATAGAAAAATAAGCAGATATTTTTGTATATTTAAGAAACATAAAGATGCTATTAATATATGTAGACAAAAATTATTTTTTTATATATATGTAAAGAAGTACAAAGATATTTATATATATATAGAAAAAGAAGATTGTTTTATATAAACATGACATATATATTTTTAAAATTTCATGTCCCTCAGGCTATAGACAGTCATGGCTCTCCAAAGATTCATTTTCTTTATTTATTATCTGTGTATTATCATGACATTTTGGGAAAGTTACTGGGGAAATTTTTATTCTTCTCAGTTTTAAATTCATAATTTCCCCCCCCCCCACCTTTTTGTTTAAAAATATGTAAAAGAAATTTTTGTCAATTTTATTATTGAATTGTGATGTCATTAAATCAATATTTACCTTAATGGGCAAATATTTTATAATTATTTGACAACAGAGGTGAATAAATTCTCCTTCTCACAATAAAATATGTTTAACATATCAAAAACTAACTGTAAAAATGAAATAAATTTAGCAAAGACATTTTAGTATTCAATAAAATAATTTCTTTCTTCGTCTGAGCGTTTCCCCTCAGGATCAAATGTCTCAGACTTCAATAGCTTTGAGGACATTTAATCGAAAATTTAAAAAAAATATTTTCAAAACATTATTACTAAAGACTTCTACTACGCTTGTGTCTTTTTCATATGTATTCTATAATGTTAAAGATTTACAGTCATATCATGTTGAAATACAGGTTCTTGTATGACCACATACAACACTGAGAAACGTCGAAACTGGTCATTACCTAAATAGGTGACCACTTGGAGGTACCAGCTGCTATGTGTTTGAATGTGAAGCTGCTATGATGGATAATGGCTCAGAATTGAAAATCAAAGAGCTGGGTTCCACTTCCAGTGGGTTTCATTATAATCATCTATATCATTGAAGTTAAGCAATGTTAAGACTAGTCATTACCTAGATAGCTAACCACTTGGAAGTACTAGGTGCTGTAAGTTTGAATGTGACACTGATATAATGAATGATGGCACAAAATTAAAAATCAAAGAGTTGGGTTCCAATTCCAGTTGGCTCCATTATATTCATATGCATCATCACCAAAGTTAAGCAAAACCAAGACTGGTCATTATCTAGATAGGTGAATTCTTGGAAGTTCCAGGTGCTGTAAGTTTGAATATGAAGCTGGTATAATGGATAATGACCCAGAATTGACAATCAAAAAACTGGTTTTCTGTTATAGCTGTCTTCATTATATTCATCTGTACCATAACTGCAGTTAAGCAACATCAAGACTGGTCATTATCTAGGTAGGTGACCACTTGGAAGTACCAGGTGCTGTGAGTTTGAATATGAAGCTGGTATAATGCATATTGGCCAAGAATTGAAATTCACAGAGCCAGATTCCAATTCTCGTTGTCTTCATTATATTCATCTGTATCATCACTGAAGTTAAGCAACATCGAGACTGGTCATTATCTAGATAGGTGAACACTTGGAACCTCCAGGTGCTGTAAGTTTGAATGCAGAACTGGTATAAAGGAATACAAGTTCCAAATTGAAAATAAAAGAGCTGGGTTCTAATTCCAGTTTGCTTGATTATATTCATCTGTATCACCACTGAAATTAAGTAACATTGAGACTGGTCAATGGATCACCACTTGAAAATACCAATTTTTGTAAGCTTGAATATGTGGGTGGTATAGTGTTTCATTCAAAACTAGAAATCAGAAAGCCAAATTCCAATTCCACTTGGTTTTGTTATATTCACTTACAAGTAAATATCCTTTTGGGTATATATCCACTTTTTTTTTCCTAATCCAACTATGGGTTAGACGTGTATCAGTAAAATATTATTACCTCCAAAAAATTCTTACAATCTAAAAAATGTTTTCTAGCCTGAAGTTACCAGCCAAAGGTTGATTAACCATAATAAAAAAAAATCAGTCAATCAGTACACTAATAAAATACATTTTGCAAAATAATAGTATTTTAATAAAAGTATTCAGCACTCAACGTTCAAAAACGTATTTTTGTTGTTTGAGCCAAATGTTGATGAGAAAACTGAAGTGGTTTGTAGTTTAGAGAAAATTATAAGGGGAAGGATTATCATTGAATTTGAATCCTTGCAGATTTTCATAAAATCTCTGTATGTTGTTCAAAAGGGAAGCTAGTTTATTACACGAAAAGAACCTTTTCTGCCTGCTGTCAGCATGGCTCACACTAGACTCCAGGAGATCAACACACTACACTTTCTTGGCATAACATTTTTCACTGACTTGAAGTTGAGTTGCAATATCAAATCAATAGCCGTATCAGCTGCAAGAAAGTTAGGTCACTGTGTTGTGCCAGAAAATTTTTCTCATCAGTATTCATCTTGCACATTTACAAATCTACCAGTTGTTTATCCTTTGAATGCTGTTGCCATATGTGAGATGACTTTCCCTTTGTCTTTTTTACAAATTTTCATGGCAACTGCTCAGATGAACTTTTTCTCTTTTTGTCTCGCATACATGAATTTAAACATATGACTAGATTGTCATCTAGGTCCCACCTATTTACTGTTGAAATCATTAAATCCAACTGCTACATTTATGCCAATTTCTTTTCTCACTTTTCCCACCTGTGGAACTCCTTTCCATTTCCTTGCTTCCCTGATAACTATAATCTACAAAAATTTAAATGCATTGTCAATTGTCATCTTCCATTTTCTTGAATCCCATTCATCATTTGTACTTAGGGTTAAAATAAGGTTACTAGCAGGATTACTAACTTGCTTGAAATGAAATGATTAAAAAAATAAAGGAGGTTGTTTTTTTGTATTTACATAAATAAGTCATAATAGAGATGTGGATGACATCATATTATAATTCTGCTTAGTTCCCTATTTAGCTTGCATTTGTTCAAACATTTCACCCCAAGCAAGGCAATAAAGCCACTAAGATGCAAGTGGTTACTGAGAGTGAAAGAAACTGAGAAAACATTTCTGAGAAGAGAAAGAACAATTAAAAAAAACATGCACATTATACTCTATAATAATTTGTGTGTCTTCTCTGTTATGTGATATCTGTCCTTCTGTATAGTAGTGAATGCTGGACAGTCTCCTCAAAGATGAAGAAAATACTTGAAGCAACAGAAAAGTGGTCGTACAGAAGGATACCTTGGACTGAACATGTGTGCAATGACAAAGTTTTGGAAAGAATTAAAACAAGAAGGAAACTTATATCATAGACCGAGCATGTGAGCAAAGTTTTGGAAAGGATGGAAATAAAAAGGAAAGTAATATTGAGCATCAGGAAAAGACAGCTAAAGTTCCTGGGACATGCAATGAGGAAAGAAGGCTTGGAGAACCTGATACTAACAGGCCAGATAGAAGGAAAAAGACATGGGAAAAGCAGTGGATAGCATATTTGAAGGGCCTGAGCAGGTGGATGACAGAACAAGGGTTGCATGGTCTTAAAGGAGAAAGCGTGCTAAAAGCCACCAGGAATAAGGAGATGTGGAAAACCATGATCACTGATGTCCTGAAAGGACAAGGCACATAGAAGAAAAAGAAGAAGAAGAAAAAGAAGAAGAAAAAGAAGAAGAAGAAGATACTTAACATCAGGAAGAGACAGTTGAAGTTTCTGGAACATATAATGAGGAAGGGGGCTTGGAGAATATAATACTCACTAGGTAGTAGAGGGGGGAAAAACAGTGGATAGCATACCTGATGGGCTTAATCAAATGGATGGCAAAGCAGAGTTTGGGAGAAATAAAACAAAACCTATTAAGAGCTACAAAGGACAGAAAGATGTAAAAGGTCATGATTGTCTACGTCCTGAAGGGACAAGATACGTACAAAAAACAAAAAAGATCCCTTGTCCCTACATTCTTGCTTTCAAAGCAGTGGACAAAATAAATCTTTAAGCATTTTCTAAAATTTCCAGCAAGCCACATTCTGGGGTGTGGTGAAACTGTATATATGTGTATCTAGAAAGAAAGATGTAAAGGGTCATCATTACCTACATCCTGAAGAGACATGATACGTAAAAAAAAAAGAAGGTCCCTTGTCCACACGTTCTTGCTTTCAAGGCAGTGGACAAAGAAAATCTCTAAACATTTTTTTAAATTTCCAGCAAACTTCATTCTGGGGTATGTTGAAACTGTATTGTTAGGGTGGCACCCTGTCAATCTATTGATTAACGGACTATTCCTGACATTACGTCTGGTTACCAGGTTCTGTTTTCTGGGCAGTCAGATCCAGAGACTGAGAGAGTAAAGGTCGTAACCTGATTTGTCCTGTAGCTGAGTGGAGATACGACTCAGCTTTAACAACTACTTGTATTTTTGTTAATACATTATTTTATTTTACTGTTCCCGAGTCTTCTCGTTAGTTATTTCAACAATAACTCCACAATATATATATATATGTGTATCTAGAAAGAAAGAAAGGGAAGATATAAAAAGTGATAACACTCTTATACATTTAATGTTTGTTTCAGTGAAATTTTATTGTAATATAAAATATGCCAGCCGGATTCAGTCAGTTATGGGCCATATCTGATACATGCTTGGGTAATCATGTCCCGAAAGAGACATGACTGACTGGGCAGAAGATTTTTTAATCCTAGGTTACCATTATTTTCTGTAGTAAACTGGTTGCCAGCCAAGGCTGTAGAACCTAATCTGTTTAACCAATAGCTGGATTGAGAAGTGTTGGATCAATACCTTTTCCAGGAGTCTGCTTGGCTTGACACTCTCAGCGGACCTCAAGTGGAATGATTACGTCGAATCCATTGCTAAATCCGCTGCCATGAAAGTTGCCTCTCTGTGCAGGGCCTGGAAATTCTTTCCACCTGAATCTATCCTGCACTTATACAAATCTACCATCCACCTATGTTTTGAATACTGTTGCCACATCTGGTCGGGTGCCCCTGCTATTCTCCTCGGGCTTCTTGATAAAATACAGCAAAGAATCTGTAATGTGATTGATACCAACTTAGCTGACCGCCTGCAGTCACTCTCTCACCGGCGTGACGTGGCTTCCCTGTGCCTCTTCTATAAATACTTTCATGGCTTCTGCTCTGATGAACTTAAATCACTGGTGCCTCCTAGGTGTGAGTTTGCATGAGATACTAGATTGGCAACTAGGTCCCACCCTTTTACAGTGAAACCGATGAAATGTAACTGCAATTTCTACTCCAACAGCTTCTTTTCTCGCACTTCCCGCCTGTGGAATTTCCTTCCACATGCTCGCTTCCCCGACGGCTACAACCTCCAGGAGTTTAAATGTAAGGTCAATAGACACCTCCTAACACACTAACCCTCCCATTCTCTCCTACTCTCCCACTATGTACATCCTAACTTGTTTATTGCCTTGTGTAACCCCCTGCACTATAGTGGCAGTGGAATGCCTTGCTTGGGGTGACATGATTAAAAAAAAAATTTATGTGTGAGTGCATGCAACAAATTCAACTTGAATTTGAACTCAGGATTTTTATTTCTTGTTCCATGCCGATATCCACTGCACCACAATGCACCTGATCAGTTTTAGTAGTAAACTAGCAGTTTAGCCTGGTTTCACTTGGGTAGTTTAAGGAATAATAAGAAGAAAAAACATATGATGAATTTACATCGTAAATACTTACACCTCTTCTCTTTTATAGATATAGATAACATTGTAGAATGTCTATATTGGATTAGGGTGGGAGGGGGGGCATATATAGATATAGTTAATATAAAGTGGGGTGATTGATTCTATATTATAATCAATACATAAACTGATCCATGACTTTGTGGGGTGATAATATATATTTTTCTACTCATAATTTTGGCTTTCTGAAAAATTTCAAGGTGTTGTTAACATTCTAAAATTTTTATCTACATCTGAACGCAACTCCCATCGAGCTAGACTGTCAAATGCAGATGGTAATTTGAATCTATCGAACAAACAAATACTTACACAACGTCCACCCTCATCACTTTTATAGATGTAAATTAGCAAAAACCGTGAATTTTTTACATGTTCTGTTCTTTTATGATAAAACACAATAGATGTCATTAAAACCCATTCGGAAAATTATTAGAATGCAATATGTGATAGAATGCAATAGATTATGAATGTGTGGGTATTTAATGAATTGCTATAATTTATCCCCCTTAAAATGTCTAATGTCAACCATGGAATTTCTATGGTTCCAATGAATAACAATCATCAGTACTGAGTTCAAGTTCTGTCCTAGGCTGCTGTGTTCACTTTCACTTGTCTTAGGGAAATTATGAATTCATCTCTTCCCTTCCTTACTTCAACAATGAATTAAATAACAGGGTATACTGGGTTCTTTAGCCTTATTTAGTTTTTACTTTCATCTTCAGCCTGTCTTAGAGAAGGCAAAATCTCAATTCCTGATATATCCTGAAAAGGAATACAATATAAATAGGTCAGTTGAAGAATGGTACTCAACACCAGGAATAAGAAATACAGATTTATTGTACTAAGGTACAATTAACAATAATACATATAAGCAAGCCACGGGTTGGAGCAGAATAGACTATTGAATAGCGAATGCCTTCGCCTAAAACCTTTTTCCCAACTTCATACCGCTCATTACTATCTTTTTATCAAGTAGAGCATTCTATTCTCAGGGGGTGGTAGGATGTTCCACTATAACAATTCCAAACCATGAAAAAGGTAGCAGGAAATTTATGCAACTATTTAGTCCAAGAAAACATGGCAATTCACAGATAATAAAGAAAAGAAATCTGTTAAGAATTATGATTGCTTTGGGATATTGCAGGCAAAGATAAATAAACTATAACAAGCTATCTTTCTTGAAAAATATCAGTCAGTTAAGTGCCATATGTGATACACGCTTTGGGCGATCATGTCCCGAAAGTTACATGACTGACTGGGCAGAAGATTATCCCGCAGTAGGTTGCCATTGCTGTCTGCGGTAGATCGGTTATCAACCAAGGCTATAGAACCCAATCTGTTCTTTTATTTAGTCCATAACTGGAGGGAAGAGATAGATTAATATCTTTCCCAAGGGTATTTGTGTGTAAGTGAATACAAGGAATTCAACTGGAATTAAAACTCAGCACCCCGATTTGTCGTTCCGAGTCGATATCCATTGCACCACAATGCACAATGCACAAAATATACATTTTCAGTCTATTGGGTGGTACCAAAATATATATGGACAGATTCCATAGTACTTGCCCCCGCAAAAAAAAAAAAAAAAAAAAATCAGCAAGGGAGAAATCAAAAGAGCATCAATGAAAGGTTTTATTTTATTTTATTTTTTTTAACAAAGGAAACAAAATTAGAAATATGTTACATACCTTCTCTCAAAAAGCAAGGATAATGAATATTAAAAAAGTCTGTCTTTACTCTCAATTCTGGCATGCAATTTTGTTAAAGGCAATACTTTTCCCACATGACAGAGAAGCACCCATTCTTTATGGCATTTATGGTGTGTTATGGCTATTACTGCTGGGTTGGTTCTTTTGCCTAAACATCCAAAACTTGTTGAATACCTTTCGCCGCTGAAATAAGTAGGCAAAGAGAAAAGGAAAGATACTGAGACACTAGAGGGACTGATTTTATTTTTGGTTCCAATGACCTCTTCTTGGGAAAATTCCTTACCGAACAGTTTGACACATCTTTACCATCCAAAGTCCAACAGAGAAAGAGAAAGAGTTTATTTTTGGCACCAGTAGGCCTCTCTTTTTTTGCGCATGCGTCAATTGTCTTTCCTGTCAGAGGACTCCTGGGAGATTTTTATGTTTATTTTATTTCCTACTTTTATTTTATTTTGTATTCTTATTTTATTTTCCAGTTTTTATTTTATTTTGTATTTTTATTTTATTTAGTGTTTTTTATTTTATTTCGTATTTTTATTTAACCCTCTAGGGCCATTCGTATCATATTTGATACAGTATGAAAACAAGCCTTGAAAGAAATATTTTCCTGAAAAATTTTTTAAGAAAAATATTTTATACATTTCAAATGAAAGCAGTACTGACTGCTCAGTCAATGAATACCAAATGTTTCCTTATAGGGAAATACCGTATCAAATATGATACGAATGGCCCTAGAGGGTTAATCCCTACAATGTCAAAACACCTTTCTGTCCGAACTTCTGTCCATGACCATTAAGAATCACATGACCAAGTAAACAGGGTGTATACTAATTAGAGATGAAGAAGGAAAGTTAACACCACACAAGCAAATGAAGAGCCTACAACATTAATATTCAGTTGAAAATCACCTGGGATTTTAAATAGGTGTTTTAATGGTAGCTTGATTTAATGCTGTGAACTAAAATATAATATTCTGGATTTAATATTTTTTTGTACATTTAAGTACTTGAACCATACTATATTATTCTTTAGTTGTAAATCACCTCATGTCTTTTGCATTCTTTAAATGACTACCTTTTAAGTGTTCTTTAATTGCTCCTTAATGCATGGTCATTGCAAAGAAGGATAGCCTAAGGCGCAAGTTATTAATTAGAGATGTCAAAATCAAGTAAGTGCATAAATTTAATTACCTACAAAGTGTTTTAACAGATGATGGAAAATGTGACACTAAAAATCTCAAGATACATTGGAATAGTGAAAAAATAGCTTCCAAAAGCTCAACAAAGTACTTAGAATCAGAAAAATTTCATCAGAAACAAAAAAAACTGTACTTGACTGTTATATAATATGAGTGAATGACAGTGAGTGCTAAACAATTTTCTCACATATAAAATAAAAACTTGAGATAACAGAGATATGATTCTACAGAAGGATGTTGAGAATAGCATAGATGAAATATGGAAGCAACATGAAAACAAATGAGTGTTGTATTGTGTTGTTCTTCAACATGGGATCAATTTCTGCTTGTCTCTTTCTTTACTATACACTTTATATCTCTTCTATTCAACATTTGCAAATAAAGACAATCCTGTTTACCAATCCACTACACCTCCTTGAACCAAAGAGGTTTAGTACCTTTGGCTGTTTTCACATTTCTTCTACCATCTTTTTTCTCCTCTAGCCTTTGACATTTATATCCTGATCTTTTTAATGGAGATTTAGTCTCATTTCATCTTCTTCCATGCCTGAGTTAATCCCACTATCACCTATATGCTTGGCTTTTGTCGCATTGTCCTGATCTGAAGAACTCATCTTTTCTCCTCTGTCAAGATCTTTTTCCATCACAGCATCTTCCTCTTCAATTCTGGGTCTTAATTAGTCAGAATGTGCCATTAGGCTTTTTCCTTTCTTTGATATAACGGCTGTTTTATGTCACCTTTGCATGATGAAATTAGCTCTCTCAGGTTTTTCTTATACCACATCCTTTTATTTGTTGAATAAGACATTGTTAATGAAGATCTTGTCTACCCATGGGCTTAGCAATTTGTCTGCATGTGGAATTGTTATATAACTAAATAGTAACCTGGAGTAGTCGCTTTGGTAAGTAACCATCTATAGTATCTCTATTTGGAGAAAATGTTTTTAATCTCATTTTATGGTCTGCAAATACTCTTGGGAAAAGTATTAATCTGTCTCTTCCCTCCAGTTATGGGTTAAATAACAGGACAGACTGGGTTCTGTAGCCTTGGCTGGCAACCAGTCTACCACAGAAAGTAATGGCAACCTACTGCAGTATAATCTACTGCTCAGCCAGTCATGTCTCTTTTGAGACATGATCACACAAGTGTGTATCACATATGGCACTTAACTGATTGACTGACCATTCTTTCTGCAATCTCATTAGATTGTGAATGATGCAGTGGTGCTTTGTAAGGGAAGCACTCAATCCACTTTAACCATTTACATAGATCTTCATCACAAAATTCTGCAAAACACTAGATCCAAGTCTTGACAAATTCATGTTTGTTCAAGCAACTTAAACATCCTATCAACATCACCATATTGTTGTATTGCTTTGTTCTATGACTTCAGTAGATATCTTTCACACATACAGTTAGAGACAAATTATTCAATTTTAATTATTCCAATACATTATTTCAAGAGATACTTAAGAACATTTCTTGAGTTCAAATATTTTTTAAGAAATTATACTCAAAACTTTCTTCACACAAAAATGTTTTTGCTGGACTAAACATTTCCATCTTATTTCATTTCATTCTTTTATTTGTTTATTTTCTCAACTGATTCAACATTTTTAATTTTTGCTTAGACTTACACAGCTTCAGACGTTGACCCCCTAACCTAATAACTTCACATGTTGACCCTCTAATTGAATAACTTCACCTGTTGACCCTAACTTAATAACAACAGGCTAAAGCCATAGGAGCAACTAAAACTACAAGCCTGTAAGTGAAGTTCATAAAGAGAAATATTTATGTTGTGCAAAAAAGTACCTACAAACTATGCAGGTGAATATTTTTATAAGAAAATTAGTATTGAGTTGAAAAATCTAATCTAAATCTAAATTTAAACTTATTTATAAATGGAACTTTGTGTGTGTGTGTGTGTGTGTGTGTGTGTGTGTGTGTGTGTGTGTGTCTGTGTCTATTACCTATAGACTCCAAAACAGCTGAACTGATTTTCTTGAAAATTTACACAATTGTACTATAAGCATCTGCGAGTGTTCTTAGCTAGGTTTTGTGTCAAGGTACCCCCGATAAATATTGAAAATCGATAATCAATAGAAGGAGTGGTCCGATTTTAATAAAATTTGATACACTCATAGACAAAGACATAAGAAACAATATTCAGAAGTTTCAAGGTTACAGTTCTTACAATAGTGCAGAAAATCGATAATGTATATATATATATATATATAAAAGGCAAGATGTTTGTGTGTCAGTCTTTCGTGCCAACGTCCAAAGAGTCTGAGCTCCAGGACCATGGATTAGTTTTAAAGCTTTCATTACAACCAAGCAATGCTGGGCTATACTGCTAGTTTTTAATAAAGAAAGTTATATTTACATGATAAATATACCATATTAATTTCATCATATAATATCTGTTTTTCTGAAAAATATTCGCATTTAATAGCTATTTCATTTTCTCCTCTGCTTGCCTGGTTTTTTTTTTTTGTCCTAACCTGGGTTGCAAATCATCAGATCCAAGTCTTGACAAATTCTGGTTCATCCAAGCAACTTAAACATCCTATCAGCAGTGCCATCGGGAGGAAAAGCGATACTTGTATTTAAAATCAGAAAGAAATGATTGAAATTTCTGAGGCATATCAAAAAGAAAGAAAGCTGGGAGAATTTGTCACTCACAGGATATACTAAAGACAAGAAGAGTAAAATAAATCAGTTGATAAGCCTATCTAACATGCTTGTGTAGATGGATGGTAGAACAGGGAATATTAAGTGGAGAAAGATTGCCTTTAGCTACAAATAAGAGTAAGTTGTGGAGAGCTATGAACATTCATGTTCTGAAAAAAACAAAAAAATTAATAGCTATAATGCACAAATTTTGGCTATTTAACAATACATAGAGAAATAAAATAATTAGACATTTTGTATTATAAAAATATAACACTCATAACATTATTTTATCAACAAAGATAACCTTTTAAAATAATTTTTTGAAAATTCTGTTTTGATAGTTGCCAAAATTTTTGTTATGTATAAAAATTCTGCTGATGTGATTTTCATATTTCCTTTGAGTCTTGCACTATTGTCTTCATGTAGTTTTTATTTAATTAATTTTTTTTGGTGTTTGTGCTCATGATTTTATATAAAAACAGAGACACTTTTTAAATTTTTTTCTTTTTTTCTTTTTAAAAGAACTGAAAGAAAAGCTATATTATTTTTCTCTTTCATTCTTGTAAATTTATTTACCAGTTCCTCGGTATTCAAAAATAAAAACAATTTTCCTGCTTGTTAATTTTTTAGTTCCATAAATAATACTTTTCTCTCGGTTAATTGAAGCAAACTTAATTTCACATGATGATGTTTTTTTATTACTTTCCTTAACCAGATATTAAGCAAAAAAAAGAACTCTCCATTTTTCTGAAAAGAAAATGAAATTTAGAGTGTGCAAAGAAAGCAAGAAAAATAGTCATAGTTCAATAATGCGATTATCAGATGTGTGTTCATGAATTTGAAAAGAGAGTAGATTTTCATATCAACAAGTGAATAAAAAAACACCAAATACTTTTTAAGCTGATGCAAAAGTTCCCAGTATATTGCTAAAAAATATTTTATTCATAAAAATTCACTGTCTTGTTATTCAGTCATCAAAGTATTTTATTTGCTTTTCTGAGACTTTATACTGCTTTTATCGACAGAGAGATAAACTGGTTGATACACGTTTCTTGTAACAACTGGATATAGCTAATAGATCTCTATGCTTCTATACTTTGTCCCAACACCAACATGTGATAGCATATATTCACCTTTCATTATATTTATTTTTTTCTGACATTCTCAAACTTGGTACTTTGCCACAAATTTACCAAAATCAATGAGACTCCAAACCAACATTGGATTTCTGCCCGCAATCTCAGCCCCCAAATTCTTTGGTTCAAGAAAATGAGGTTTTGGTGCCATTGTTGGATCTTTAATTTTATTTTTCCCTCCTTTATGATTTCAAACTTTCACAAGTCTGGTAAAAAAAAAGAAAAAAAAAAGATGAAACCCTTATGCTTGTTTTTACTATATAAAGATATACATAAAGTCTGTGAGTGGGAATATATATGTACACACACATAACATTTTTGAATGAAGAAAAAAGCAAAATATATATGCTTATATTTGTTTTCATATATTGGTAGATAGATATAATGCACATAAAAGTCATATATATAGTTGTGGGCAGATTTATACACCCCACTTCCATAATTACAAATAAAGCTGTAATACCTCAAATTTTCATGGAAACTTCATATGCATTTTTCTCAAATGATGAAATAATCAATTCGAAAGAATGTGCACTGATGCCAACAACAAAATAATGTATTTTAATATCAAACAATAATACAAAAACACTAGAACAAATAAACATTTAACATAAGACAAAATTATTAGTTCTCTTACTTAAATAATCAATAGGGTAATCTTTATTCTTGATTATTGCCTTTAATCCTTTTTGATAATTCCTTACAAGATCACTACACACTGATAATCAGTGCACTTCATTCTTTCTTGGTAATAGTGTAGCGTAGGGAGATGGTTAATGTTTCTTTGTTTCGGCTTTGTGTCAGCCATAACTGAACTCCCTACAGCTTGCAAGTTTTATTCAGAATTATTGTCAGAATTATCAAAAGTTTATTTTTGTTATCATCAAAAGGTTTTCATCAGAAGGTTGGTTGTCGACAGGTTGGAATGAGTGGAATTGCATGGAATAGTGTAAGAATAAAAATATACATTTTGTATGTCAAAATAGTAATTTATTAAAAGAAAATGAATAACACAAGTTGTAGAAGTTAATGTGCATATGAAATATTATTATGAAGTTAAGGGTAGAGTTCGTGTTCAGTGATAAAGTTATGGGTATCAAGAAATATAGAAAATGTTCGTAGTAGTAATTGTTGAAAGAGATAAGGAGAAACAGAACAAGGTGTGACCTGAACGTATGTCCAGGTCGATTTGAAGTTGAAGTTACATTTTAGTTGTTTTGTCTCGCGGCTCCCATCTGACTCTTTCTGATAGAGTGACGCTGGTGAAGTCCTTTTATTATAATCTAGATTATTTTGCACTTACACGCAAAGTCCTTTTGGTTTTACAAGTCACTCCCCTTGGTCAAAAATCAATTTAAGACCTACTTGTGAATTCTGGGTTTGACTTTTTCTTTAAGCACATGGTCAATCCTTTTTCTTTTTGGGAAAACCAGGATTTCACATGTCATTGTGAATTTTTGCATTCTGTTGAGGTCAAATATAAAGCTTGATGAATTACTTAATTATTCAAATCCTCCTACAACTTCAATATATATATATATATATATATATATATACACGAGCCGTTGTGTGAAACCGCGGTAGGTTTTGGCTATCTTGTGATTCTTTATGTGTCTCTGCTCTACTTTTGCTTTTCATTTGTACTTTAGCATTTGTTTGTATTTGTATCGAGCACTTTTTCTTCTTTTTTTGTGGTTGGTTCCGTTTGGGGTTTTTTTCTTTACTGCGGAGTATTGTATGTCTTGTCTTTATTCTGCGGATTTCTTTTTTTCCCCCCTCTTATCCAACGCCTTAGTGCGACGGATGTTAACGGAATTAGATTCTGTCGGTTATTCGTTTTTCTTAAAGTTTACCTTTGTAGAATTTTAGGATTTAGATACTTACAGAGTCAGTTTAGGTATTATTTTGAATATACATATATATATATATATATATATTGTCATCTGCAGATAGATCTGTTTCGCTGTATCACAGCTCATCAGTACGGTTAGACTCCAATTGCTACATAACCCAGGCTCGAAACCCGACCGAATTGGCGTCAGTCGGCAACTCTACCCCTGGGCCATGGGGCATTCGGTGGAAGAAGGCAGTCTTTTTAGTGCATATCATATTACGCACCCAATAGCTAGAGTGCTCAAATTCATTTTTACTGAATGAGCGATGCGTACACGCTAGAGTGGCTCCTGTTTTTCAAAGTCTACCTTTTTTCTAGAGTGCTCAATCAGGGTGTGAGAGCGTAATATATATATATATATATATATATACATACACACAAACATACACACACCTATTTATGTATATATATATATCAGCTTGTGTTTGTTCCAGGGAGTTTCTTCCTTTACTCTCCTCTTCAGAAGATGAAATGCATGCTCTATTGCATTATGGTCTTTCCACTTTTTTCTCCTGATTAAGTCCTTTGTTGTATTGGCAGTATGTTTGGGGTCATTGTCCTACTACTTAATAAACTTCCTCCTGATTAGTTTGGAAGCATTTCTCTAAAATTTAGAATTTAGAAGATAAAATGTTTCTTTAGACTTTTGAATTCATTCTACTGCTACCATTATGAGTTACATCATCAATAAATATGAATGAGCCTGTTTCAGAAGCAGTCATGTAAGCCCAAATCATAACACTGCCTCCACCTTGCTTCACAGATGAAGTTGTATGCTTTGGATTATAAGCATATCCTTTCTTCCTTCACAGTTTAACCTTTCTATAACTTTGGCAGAGATTAATCTTGGTCTCATCAGTCCATAACAATTTCTTCCAGAACTTTTGTTGCTCATCTCTGTACTTTCTTGCAAATTCCAATCTGGCCTTCCATTTCTTACTACCAGTGAGTCATTTGCATCTTATTGTATGGCCTCTTCTCTTGAAGTCTTCTTCAACTAGTAGATTGTGAAACCTTCACCTCTGTGCTGTGGAGTTTGTTGGTGATGTCACTGACTGTTGTTTTAGTATTTTTCTCCACAGCTCTCAAAATGTTTTTGTCATCAACTGCTTTTGTTTTCCTTGGCTGACCTGAACTATGTTTGTCTGATGATCACAAAATCGTGAAACCCAGGGTCACAAACTCACACCTATCTAAATGAATATGTTAGCTCAATCACTGATATAGAGCACTTTCAAATAAGTACCGCACATATATAATATATAAATAATATAATATGTATAACAAATTGCACATATATATATATATATATATATATATATATATATTTATAAACACACACATTTCACATATATATATCTGAGATATCTAAAATTGATTGTCTGTTGCAAAATAAAAATGAGTAAATCATTTTTAAAGTTTGTAAACTTTCGAAATGCCATAGCTTTTTATTTGTTTGAGATAAACCACTCAATTTTTTTCAGGGAAACTAAAGCATTTACTTTAACATAAAAACACCTACACTTAACTGATTTTCATGTACATGCCAGAAAGTACCTTCTTGTAGTGAAGATCACATATATATTAATGTATACTTGGGCAGTAACCTTTCTTTCAAACATCTTTCATTAAATACAGCTGACAAGGGAAATTTAATTAATTTTTTATGGAGTTTTTTCAGCGTTCTAACATTTTTTCATTTAGTTGGAGATAAAAAATATAAAAATTGTTCATAAATTTTTCATCCCAAGTGTTTTTGGTCCTTGCTGATGTGCAGGGGGCTACATAACTGTAAAAAGATTAATTAGAAAAGAGTGAGGAGTACAAACTAGTTAGAAAGGAACAATAGAAAGCTGAGAAAGCAGGTGCGATGACAGATACATAGGTGGAGAAAAAGGGAAGGTTATACGGAGGTGGGGAGAGAGCTAGAGTCCAGTGGTTAATAGATGAGTATTGACTTTGCATTTAAATTTCTGGAGGTTGTAGCCGTCAGGAAAGCAAGAATACAGGAGCGAGTTCCACAGGCGGGAAGTGCAAGAGAAGAAGCTGCAGGAGTAGAATTGTCGTCTGCATTTGGCTAACCTGACTGTGAATGGGTGGGACCCAGTTGCCAGTCTGGTTGCACGAGTAAACACCTGTTGAGGAGGCACCAGTGACTTAAGTTCGTCCGAGCAGAAGCCATGAAAGTATTTATAGAACAGACAAAGGGAGGCCACATTTTGACGGTTGGGAAGTGGTTGCAGTCGAGCCACCATATCAGTACCTATCACATTACAGACTCTCCTTTGGAGCCTGTCAAGAACACTGAGGAGAATGGCAGGGGTGCCTGACCATAAATGGCAACAGTACTGGATGGATGGTTGACTTTTCTATATATCATATATCTGTCAATTTTCCAGTAACTTCAGCAGCCAAGCCAGCACCAAATGTAAAACCCTGTATTACTTTGTATCTTGCTGGTACAATCACAAGGGGAAATCATGTCGTCTGGACAGTGCAAACCCTCTATATACCATCACCCAGGCCTATATTTTAGAGGGATCAGTTCTATAAATAAAATAAAAAAATAAAATACAAATAATTGGTAATTTTGAATATTACAATGATTTAAGTGTTTAAAATTTTGAATTATAATAATGTGTGACTATGGAAGAAAGAAATATTTTCCAATTTGCATTATGGGCATTATCATATCTATGATATCCATGATATAATAACATCTAATTTCACAGTCAGAATGAAATAGCTGGATGGAAACAAATTACAGACATGATCTGTTCTCAGGGAGAGTTTTTTACCACTAAATCATACACTACTGGCCATAATTATTAGGCAACCCAAGTTTTTTAAAAGAAATGATGTATTTCATACTATTTTTAGTATTTATTGCCAAGTGGATAATTCTAAATTAAAATAGAATGGTTCTTTTGTTATTATTACTTTGCAAAATTTTACAAGACAAGGAAGCAAAGCTGAACTTGTGCAAATCACTCTAAACTTTCTTCATTCTTTCATTCATGAAACTGCAATATTGGTAGTAATTAAAAATTTATAAATTTATTTGATTCACATGTTATTGAGCAGTATTAACAAATGAACCATTCTGTTTTCATTTACAATTATTCAATTGGCTGTAAATACTAAAAAATAGTATGAAATACATCATTTTTTTAAAGCACTGGCATGGCTTAAGGCTGGTAGTGTACATATTTATATTAGTCCCATGCATGACTATAACATGTATATAACATGTATATAACATGTATGTAACATGTATATAACATGTATATAACATGTATGTAACAACAAGCAGAGTAAAAAGGTGATGATTCTCAAAAGAAACTGGAACATGAGAGGTTATTCTGGGCTTCTAGAGAAGCCATATTTTGGATTCCAGATTTGAGCAAACCAGAGGAGGCATATTTAGCCTCCCTCTGAGTGAGACCCTTGCCTTGACTTGTCCATGCTAAAAAGGTAACTGCTTGGGTTGACTCCTAGAAACTAACTGAAAGGCTGACCACTGCTGTCACTCTATGAAGTGACATCACTAAGCGGCCGTCAGTCAGTTAGTTAAGTGCCATACATGACTGACTGGGTAGAAGATTATCCCGCAGTAGGTTGCCATTGCTTTTTGCAGTAGATTGGTTGCCAGCCAAGGCTATAGAACCCAATCTATTATTTAACCCATAACTGAAGGGAAGAGATGGATTAATTCCTTTCCCAAGGGTATTTGTGCATAAACGAATCATCACATAACCTAAATGACTTCATCTCAACCAAAGGAAGATAATACATTTTGTACCCCTATAATATATTCATTTATAAATTTGGTGATTTTATTTTTCTAAGTTGTTTTTGCTACAAAAATACCTTTTACAATAGCAAAGTTATAAAAATATAAAATTGAACAATTTCTGCGAATCTCATGGATCGAGCATGTGAACAATGATGAGGTCTTGGAAATGATGGAAACAAAAAGGAAATTAATACTGAGCATCAGGAAGAGACAGCTGAAGTTCTTGGGACATGCAATGAGGAAGGAGGGCTTAGAGAACCTGATACTAACAGGCCAGATAGAGGGAAAAAGAGACAGGGGAAAGCAACGGATAACATATTTGAAGAACCTAATCAGGTGGATGACGGAACGAGGATTGCATGATGTAACAGGAGAAGGCGTGCTCAGAGCCACCAGGGATAGGGAAATGCGGAAAGCCATGATCACCTACGTCCTGAAGGGACAGGGCACATAGAATAATAAGAAGTTTAATGAATTTTAAATTTTAAATGTTGCTACACGGTAATGTCTTTTAGCATAGAACATGTCTAAAAGTTATTTGAAATCTGGTGAGCATTTATTATGCATTATGTTCGTAAGTTAACACAGGCATTCCCCACTTCCATTAGCTCAGATAAACAATGTACCATCAAGGAAAAAGAGGAAAGATGGGAAAAAATGATATATCAGAGACGCTATACTTCTGAGATGAGGTAGTATTTACATTATTTACACTGTCTGGACAGTTGACCTCAACTTTATTGCCATGTTTACAATGTTTCGGCCATTGTACGCTAGCACTTGAAGAAGGCCAAAATGTACAACAGCTGAAACATTGTAAACATGGCAATAAAGATGAGGACAACTGTCCAGACAGTGTAAATAATCAAAGACACTGTTTTGCTTTAGAGAAGGAAAAGAAAGAGAAAATAGAGAAGGTGATAACACATTTTTAACATCTGTTTCAGTGAAATGGAAAACCTTGTCAATTCTGAATCTTTTCATTTGTACCCTCTTACTTCTTTAAATAATGATCTTCGTTCAGATTTATCATTGTTGTGACAATATTTTGTTAAAGTTGTCAGGCTCAAATATTTAAAGATACAATAGTGAAATCCCACTTGCAAGAAGCTTATTCAGTAATTACTTTAATAGCTACTTTGTTTCAGAAGAGATGCAATGATAGAGTTTAATTTTTTTTCTTGACAGACATCAATTGGTGCTCGTATAATATGTGGCCTATTTTTTTAATGTGGTCTACAAAATTATGTCACTGTATAATATGTGGCCTACCTTAAAAAGCATATCATAAGGAAGTATATACACACACATTACACCCAGTAAGGGTTTGTCTGCCTTGTACCCACAAAACAAATGAAAAGATATATCAAGGGTGCTGTTTGGTTTTATAGGAAAAGAAAGAAAGAAACACTTATGTGTTTAATGTCTGCTTCAGTGAAATGGGGAACCTCACCACTTTGAATCTTTCCATTTTACCCTCTTATTTCTTTAAATAATAACCTACATGCATATTATTTAAATAATAACCTACATGCATATTATTTAAATAATAACCTACATGCATATTATTTAAATAATAACCTACATGCATATTATTTAAATAATAACCTACATGCATATTATTTAAGTAATAACCTACATGCATATTATTGTTATTGAAATATTTTGTTAAAGCTGTAATTCTCGAATATTTAATGACTCAATCGGTGAATTTCCACGAGTATAGTCAATGAACTCGCAAGGAGTTTGTTTAATCATTAACATTATATAAAAAAATAATGTCAGTAAAGTAGAGGTTCATTGAGAGTGAATACTTTGGTAAATAATGACCTGCATTTGTATTTATTATTGTCATTGAAATATTTTGTTAAAGTCATCAGGCTCAAATATTTAATGATTCAATAGGTAAATTTCCATTAGTACAGTTGATAAACTTGCAAGGAACTTATTCAATCACTAAAATGAGAATTATGATTCATCAGAAAATTCAGATAGGAAAGCTGTGACATTTTCATGGGTACTAGTAGTATATATAGATATGTTATCTGTTAATGAATTCAATAGATTTGTTTTACTCTGACAGTCAGTATGTCTGTGAGACTTGAAGTCAGCTCTAAGATAAGTTGTTCAAATTTTTCAATTATATAAATAAAATAAATACCAATAATATTTACATTTACATATGGAAGACATGAGTGAAAGTTAACACTGATGTTTTTATTTAGTTATTGATCAAATGGAGAGTTGGATGCATGTATAAAAGAAAACAATGCCTAGCACTAAATAACCAACAAACTTGGCATTATATCAAAAAATAATGTCAGTAAATTAGAGGTTCATTGGTATGAATACTTATTGATTTTGTTTGAAATCCCTCCAGCATGTTAGAGTTGTCAATATTTTAGAAAATCAAACTGATATATTAAACTAAGATAGCTGAGAGTTAATTTCTACTGAAGTTTTTTTACTTTATTTTCTTTTATTTTTATTTATTTTTGAATGCTTAGTTGCAATCTTCTAATTTAAAACTGATTTGATTCAAAACTTTGGCAACCGACTGAGGAATCTGATTGGATTTTAATTTTCCATCCTTTTGCCTTAATCTGTCATTATAAATGCCACTTCTAGTGTTCTTGAATTTATCGGCATTCTTTGAATGTTCAGCATCTAGTTTTACTTATCACTAGCAGTATAGCCCGGCATTGCTCAGGTGTAATGAAAGCTTTAAAACTGATCCATGATCCTGGACGTTGGCATGAAAGACTAAAAAACAATAGTTGTTTCCAGTTAAAGCAAAACTGTAGACTGAAAGAAAAATGAATGGATGTAAGTCAAATTTTGATTTCCTGGTATCAATGTCAAATAAGTTTTTTCGTCATAAACTGAATTTTGAAGGCTAAATAAGTCCTCTGAGTAAATGGTATCATGGCTGAGACTAAGAACTACAATTATACCTACTTAGAGCCAAACCCAAAGCAAAAACTAAAATAAAAGTGCTGAAAAACTGATTTTAATCAGACCCAGTAAATATTATCGATTTTCTGCACTATTGTAAGAACTGCAACCTTGGAAATTCTGAATATCGTTTCTTATGTCTTTCTCTCTGAGTGTATCAAATTTGATTAAAATCAGACCGCTCCTTCTATAACTCGATTTTTTGATTATCGATTTTCGATATTTATCGGGGGTACCTTGACACAAAACCTAGCTAAGAACACTCGCAGACGGTTACAGTACAACTGTGTCAATTTTCAAGAAAATCGGTTCAGCCATTTTGGAATCTATAGGTAACAGACACACACACACACACAGACAAAGTTTCATTTATAAATAAGTTTAGATTATCTGGAAACACAGACACAATCTCTTTTATATGTGTTTGTGTGTGCATGTAGCTGAGTGGTTAGAATATTTGCATTCTGATGATGAGACCCAGGTTCAAATTTGTCATGGAGCTAACTTTGGGATGAGCAGCCATTAACACCTCAAAAACGAAAATTATCAATCACCTGAAAGTCCACTTCCTACCTTCCATCAGTATGGCTGGTACTAACCTTCAAGATAGTGACTCATCACACCTTGAGCTAAAATTCTTGAATGAAATGAAATTGAAAGATTATATTGAATCCATTGCTAAGAGTGCTGATAGAAAAAGTTGTTTCACTGTGTTGTGCTAAACAATTTTTATCTCCATAATCTATGCTATGTATTTATAAATTTACTGTTCATGCATGCTTTGAATATTTCTGTCATAAATGGTCTGTTTTTCCTTCTGAATATATATATATATATAAATCATCTACATGCAGAACTGTTTTGCAGCTCATCAGTGTGGCTAGATTAACCATTCACTTCAAGCTAGGACTGAAACCTGATTGATTTGTCACTAGTTGTGTGTGTGTGTACATATCTGTATAAGCATATGCCTATATATATATATATATTTGTAAAAAAATCAGGTATAAATAAAATATATAAAAGCCAATATGAATAAAAACAAAAAGAAAACATCTCTTTATCAACATGTTTCATCCCCTGAGAGAGTTTATCAAAGTAAACATAAGAATTTTTCCTTGCAATATTTATTTATAAACAGAAATAAAAATATCATTGTTTTTAGAATTCTCAAATTTAACAACTTTCTAAAATATTCTTCAGAGTGTGTAAGTAAAGTTAAACTATGAATGATACTAAGTGATGTAATTTAATGTTTGATAACTGATAGTGGGTAAATATTGTTCATGGTATTTGTTTATATTTATTGTATTTTAATATAATTATTTTGTATTATTTTATTTTAATCTGATAAATTATTTATGTATATATTTATTTTAAATAATAGATGGCCTTCAGTTAATCATTTTCTTTTCATTTTTAAACATTTTTATGGTCATGTATGTTGGCTTGGGAATGGAATGGAGATATCTGAAAAAATAAAATTTTTACATTTATCTTAAAAATTTTCCTTTTATCTATCTATCTATCTATCTATCTATCTATCTAATATGTTTCTTTATGTAGAAGGATTCCATCGGGAAACAGGAGATATAAAAACGCATTCCATCATTCAAAAATACTCCCTGTGTCCAATAAGTCCTTTATAACTCAATCTATCTATCTATCTATCTATCTATCTAATATGTTTCTTTATGTAGAAGGATTCCATCGGGAAACAGGAGATATAAAAACGCATTCCATCATTCAAAAATACTCCCTGTGTCCAATAAGTCCTTTATAATGCAATCTATCTATCTATCTATCTATCTATCTATCTAATATGTTTCTTTATGTAGAAGGATTCCATCGGGAAGCAGGAGATCTAAAAACGCATTCCATCATTCAAAAATACTCCCTGTGTCCAATAAGTCCTTTATAACTCAATCTATCTATCTATCTATCTATCTATCTATCTATCTATCTATCTATGTTACAACTTAATTGCCACAATATAAAATATGAGAAGAAAAGTAAAAAAAATGTTAAATTTGTTGCCAAGAGGTTTTCCAACATTTCCACTCTGATAGTGAATGGTTCTCTCAATGGTTCTCTCACAGGGTTAGATACACGAATAAAAAAAAATAACCAAGAGAGATGCACTACAAAAACCAAGATTATAGTTTTACAAAATTTGATATAAAGCAATAATGATATGGAGAAATATATATGTGTGGAAAGGTGTGTGCAATGCATGTGATATTAAAAAAAATCTCTTAACTTTTGTCCAAAATCAAAAATATACACTTTTTCTTTTTCTTCTCTCTCTCTCTTTTATATTTTACTTTTCTTTTCCTTTAGCTCAGTTCTTTACTTTCTTTTCAAAGTTGCTAGCTACCAAGTTACCAAATGATGTTTGTTTCTTTTTTGCAGTATGGAGAAGTTTTCTTTAAGTTGTAAAGATTTAATGTTGAGGTGGCTGATGTGTTCTCAGTTTACCTTAACTGAAAGAATCACACATGCCCTTGTGATTAACACACTTGGTAATTCACTGTTGCTTTTTTGGTTTGTGATTATTTAGTCAATCAAGTAAATGTCGGTATGTGGCATGGGATTAATTTTGGTGAGTTGGATGCAATGTTTGATTTCTTCTTTAAGTAGTCTTCTTAGATATTGATATCATAAAAAAGAGTGTTTACTCCTTGAAGTCCACTGTCCAACAGCTTCTCAAGTATATTTTCCATGCAATCTTTCATTGGCAGCTAGGTCTCATCATTTTACAGTTGAGCAGGCTAGATATAAATGTAAGTTCTTTGCTAACAGTTTTTACTGCACTTCTCACATAAGAAACTCTCTGTGGGTTTCTTGCTTTGCGGTCAACTTTTATCTTCAAGATTTTGTCTTCATTCTCCTACTGTTATTGTTATCACTCCCTAATAATGTTTTACTTTTTCTTATTATTTCCCACTCAGTAATCCCTTGCATCTTAGTGGCTTTATTGCCATGCATAGGTGAAATAATTAAAGAGAAAAATACATCTTTCCTTTTTTTAATTGCTGAGACACTTGAAAAGTTTTCCTGAATGCACCAACACAAGTAATGTCACAACATTTCCAACATGAAAAAGAAAACAATTTTCAAAAACATTTTGAAATAGAGTGGTGTTATTCATTTTCATTTTTATGTAAGTCTATATTCAAATACATTATATTCTTGAAATAATTAGTTTGTAATAAAAAAAACCTTGCAGATATAAGAAATAATCTGTTTTTAATATCTCAAAAACTTGTGGCTTTAAGCATATATGTTGGTTGGTTGTTTTGTTTTTATGGCAAATCAATCTCGGTGGGACATTTATTGCCAACTAAATTTTCTTTATTTATTGCTGGTAATACCTTTTTCTTTCAACAATTTATTGTTGTTTTTATATAAGTTTTGTGTCTAGTAATACTTTATTCTTTTCAAGTATCAAGATTCATTGTTTTTTTGTTTTTTTTAAGGGCAGGGTCCCTAAGTCCTACCCTTGTTATTTAACCCATAACTAGAGGGAAGGGACAGATTAATACCTTTCCCAAGGGTACCAGTGCCTAAGTGAATGTAGGATATTCAACTGGAATTTGAACTCGGTTCACCGATTTCTCTTTCCGAGCCATTATCCACTGCACCACAATGCACATCCATCACTAAACGCTTACAGCACTTGGTATTCCCAAGCGGTCACTCATCTAAGTACTGACCAGGTTCAACATTGCTTAACTTCGGTGATCGAGCGAGAACTGGTGTATTTAACATGATAGGCCGTAAGCCCCGCATATATGAAGACAGAAGCTCTCATGTGGGATAACTCAGTTGGTAATGAAACATCTCTGAGTTAACTTTTGTATTATGTAGTCATTATTTTCTCAACATATATGTGAAGCCTTTTGCATGCATGTGGCCATACTTCTTGTAATTTGGTCACTTATCTGCACTTATTCACTGACTAAAAAAACTATAATATGTAAAATATAAATGGATAGCCAATGATTTTATAATAAAAATGGATTGAAAATCAGCAAGAAAATGATGTTCAATAGTCAGTAATTAGTCCAATTTAAACTTATTCACAAATGGAACTTTGTCTGTGTGTGTATCCGTTACCTATAGACTTCAAAACGGCTGAACAGATTTTCTTGAAAATTTACACAGTTGTACTATAAGCGTCTGTGAGTGTTCTTAGCTAGGTTTTGTGTTGAGGTACTCCCGATAAATATTGAAAATCGCTAATTGAAAAAATTGGGTTATAGAAGGAGTGGTCCGATTTTAATCAAATTTGATACACTCATAAACAAAGACATAAGAAATGATATTCAGAAGTCTCAAGGTTGCAGTTCTTACAATAGTGCAGAAAATCGATATATATATATATATATATATATATATATATTGTAAGTAATATATATATATATATATATATATATATATATATATATTGTAAGTAATTTATTTTGCCTTGTCCTTTTCCTTATTTCCCTTAAAATTAAAGCCAACGAGAACCCTTGTTAAGAGTTGGCCGAAAGGTTCCTGGGGTTTAAATAATATGACGTCTGTTCTTTTGAAATATATATATATATATATATATATAGATAGATAGATAGATAGATAGATAGATAGATAGATAGATAAAATTCAAGGTGTTTATGTGTGTGTGCGTCTGTTTATCAGTATGTCCTTTATACAAATCCACAATTTTTATCTGATTCTCACCAAACTTCACACAAATATTCTTTAGGCTGAGTCTGAGCTTCAGGACCATGGGTTAGTTTTAAAGCTTTCATTACATCCGAGCAATGCCGGGCTATACTGCTAGTCAATAATGTTTGAAGGAACTATAATATGTAGAATGTAAAATGAAATACTGGCTGAAAGCACTATAACATGTATGATGTAAAAAATGAAATTCTGGTTGATGTAAAATCAAATATTGGTTGAAAGTGCTATTGCATGTACAATGTAACATGAAATTCTGGTCAAAAGATATATAACATATATTATGTAAAGTGAAATTATTGTTAAAAGAGCTATTAATTGTATAATTTAAATTGAAATTGAGCTTGAAAGAGCTATAATATGTATAGTGTAAAATGAAAGTATGATTGAAAGAGCTATAACATGTATAGTGTAAAATGAAATTATGTTTGAAAGAGCTATAACATGTATAGTGTAAAATGAAGGTATGATTGAAAGAGCTATAACATGTATAGTGTAAAATGAAATTATGTTTGAAAGAGCTATAACATGTATAGTGTAAAATGAAGGTATGATTGAAAGAGTTATAACATGTACAGTGTAAAATGAAATTATGTTTGAAAGAGCTATAACATGTATAGTGTAAAATGAAATTATGTTTGAAAGAGCTATAACATGCATAGTGTAAAATGAAAGTATGATTGAAAGAGCTATAACATGTATAGTGTAAAATGAAAGTATGATTGAAAGAGCTATAACATGTATAGTGTAAAATGAAAGTATGATTGAAAGAGCTATAACATGTATAGTGTAAAATGAAAGTATGATTGAAAGAGCTATAACATGTATAGTGTAAAATGAA
This sequence comes from Ascarosepion bandense, assembly GCA_037127315.1. Taxonomy (NCBI): domain Eukaryota; kingdom Metazoa; phylum Mollusca; class Cephalopoda; order Sepiida; family Sepiidae; genus Ascarosepion; species Ascarosepion bandense. The sequence continues at coordinate 28,620 of JBBBDQ010000217.1, forward strand.
AGTATGATTGAAAGAGCTATAACATGTATAGTGTAAAATGAAAGTATGATTGAAAGAGCTATAATATGTATAGTGTAAAATGAAGGTATGATTGAAAGAGCTATAACATGGATAGTGTAAAATGAAATTATGTTTGAAAGAGCTATAACATGTATAGTGTAAAATGAAATTATGTTTGAAAGAGCTATAACATGTATAGTGTAAAATGAAGGTATGATTGAAAGAGCTATAATATGTATAGTGTAAAATGAAATTATGTTTGAAAGAGCTATAACATGTATAGTGTAAAATGAAGGTATGATTGAAAGAGCTATAATATGTATAGTGTGAAATGAAAGTATGATTGAATGAGCTATAACATGTATAGTGTAAAATGAAATTATGTTTGAAAGAGCTATAACATGGATAGTGTAAAATGAAATTATGTTTGAAAGAGCTATAACATGTATAGTGTAAAATGAAGGTATGATTGAAAGAGCTATAATATGTATAGTGTGAAATGAAAGTATGATTGAAAGAGCTATAACATGTATAGTGTAAAATGAAATTATGTTTGAAAGAGCTATAACATGGATAGTGTAAAATGAAATTATGTTTGAAAGAGCTATAACATGTATAGTGTAAACTGAAATTATGTTTGAAAGAGCTATAACATGTATAGTGTAAAATGAAATTATGTTTGAAAGAGCTATAACATGTATAGTGTAAAATGAAAGTATGATTGAAAGAGCTATAACATGGATAGTGTAAAATGAAATTATGTTTGAAAGAGCTATAACATGTATAATGTAAAATGAAGGTATGATTGAAAGAGCTATAACATGTATAGTGTAAAATGAAAGTATGATTTAAAGAGCTATAACATGTATAGTGTAAAATGAAGGTATGTTTGAAAGAGCTATAACATGTATAGTGTAAAATGAAATTATGTTTGAAAGAGCTATAACATGTATAGTGTAAAATGAAGGTATGATTGAAAGAGCTATAACATGTATAGTGTAAAATGAAATTATGTTTGAAAGAGCTATAACATGTATAGTGTAAAATGAAAGTATGATTGAAAGAGCTATAACATGTATAGTGTAAAATGAAATTATGTTTGAAAGAGCTATAACATGTATAGTGTAAAATGAAATTATGTTTGAAAGAGCTATAACATGTATAGTGTAAAATGAAAGTATGATTGAAAGAGCTATAACATGTATAGTGTAAAATGAAAGTATGATTGAAAGAGCTATAACATGTATAGTGTAAAATGAAATTATGTTTGAAAGAGCTATAACATGTATAGTGTAAAATGAAATTATGTTTGAAAGAGCTATAACATGTATAGTGTAAAATGAAATTATGTTTGAAAGAGCTATAACATGTATAGTGTAAAATGAAATTATGTTTGAAAGAGCTATAACATGTATAGTGTAAAATGAAGGTATGATTGAAAGAGCTATAACATGTATAGTGTAAAATGAAATTATGATAGAAGGAGTTAAAACATGTATAATGTAAAATGAAATTCTGGTTGAAAGTTCGATAATATGTATCATGTAATTTCCAATAGTTTATAATAGCAATGTTTTAAAAATCAGCAAACAAAGGATTGTCAGTGGTCAAGAATAAATGCAAGCGTTACTTGTAGAAAGTGATCACAATTTGAATAACTAAGAAGCTTTTGCCAGATGATTCACTTAGTGAAGCCCTCATAAAATCTTTATGCTGATGTTTCAAACTTGATTGAGAAGTCATAGGATGCAATCTATGCTGGGGAAAGCCTTCAATAAACAGAACACCTGCATACAGAATGCTATCAAAGAAAACTGGCAACTGTGTGAGAATTAATAAAAGATCTAGGGACTTCAAAGACATTTGGAGAAGTATAACTAAGATACATATAGCTGATTTCACAGGATATATCACAATAATCAACAGATAATCCATATCAGCCAATCATTGGATACCTGATGATGACCAGAGAGTACTTGGTTGAAATGTGTTTAGAATAACATCTATATAAACCAAGATGAGAACAGTAGTTCAAAATAATACTAAGGTATTGATAATTACTCATCTTAGATATAAATTATAAAATTATGAAAAAGTGGTACAAACCCACTAATATAACCAGTTGACAAAATCATGTAACACTGAATATAAAAGGCTCCAAAAATACACCCTGATGTCCTTCGAGACAGTGGCATAGTGGATAAAGCTAAAGTTGGTTATACATGTGTTTACTATCATCTAGTATTCATAATTTCAGTCCTTGTGATGTACCAATTCCAACAAGAAAGAGCAATAACTGGTTTTACTGGATATATTGCAATAATCAACAGATAATCCATATCAGCCAATAAATGGACACCTGATAATGACCAGAGGGTCAGTCAGTTATGTGATACATGCTTAGGCGATCATGTCTCAAAAGAGACATGACTGACTGGGCAGAAGATTATCCCACAGTAGACTGCCACTGCTTTTGCAGTAGACTGGTTGCCAGCCAAGGCTATAGCACTCAGTCTGTCCTGTTATTTAGCCCATAACTGGAAGGAAGAAATGGATTAATACCTTTCCTAAGAGTAGAGGGTACTTGGTCGAAATGTTGTGTCTACATAAATCAAGATAAGAACAGTACTTTGATTTAATACCAATATATTGAAAATTACTCATCTTTGAAATAAATACTAAAATTATACAAATTCTCATTAGAATTTTTGATCTGGATTTAGAATGAAAGTAATGAATGAATGGACTTTGAATCCATCATGAAAATTCCAAATGTAGAATTAATAAATACTAAATACTATAAATATGTTAGAACAATTATAACAAATTTATTATCGGAGATAAGGAAACTGAACTGTGCCAGACATAATTTTGCCCAGCACTGTAAATAGTTACAAGAACAAAACATCAACCTGAAAACTAGAGCCACGTTCGTAAACAGCCTCATCAGATCAAGACTTTCATATGGATGACATGAACAACATCTAACATGATTAGGTATAGATAAACTATCAGATCAGTCAGTTAAGTGCCATACGTGAAACACGATTGGGTGATCATGTCTCGAAAGAGACATGACTGACTGGGCAGAAGATTATCCCACAGTAGGTTGCCATTGCTTTCTGCAGTAGACTGGTTGCCTGCCAAGGCTATAGAACCCAATCTGTCCTGTTATTTAACCAATAACTAGAAGGAAGAGATGGATTAATACCTTTCCCAAGGGTATTTGCGCGTAAGTGAATGCAATGAATTCAACTGGAATTTGAACTCGGCTCCCCGATTTCTCGTTCCGAGCTGATATCCACTGCACCACATGTGTGTTTTTTTTTAAATCATTTCGGTTTAAGTAAGACAGAAATGTTACTATTCTGTAGGGGTTTACAAAAAATAAAATAAAATAAAATAAAATAAAATAAAATAAAATAAAAGACTGAGTCTAGGAAAGATTGAAGAAAGAACAAAGGATGAACAGGATTCAAGAAGATAGATGGTGATTGATGTTGCATTTATATTTTTTGAAGATTGCAGTTATCAAGGAAGCAAGTAAATGGAAGGAAGTCCGACAGGTAGAAAGTGTGAGAAAAGAAACTATTGGAGTAGAAGTGGTAGTTGCATTAAAGTTTTTCAACAGTAAAAGGGTGTGACTTAGATGCACAAATGTTTTACAAGAACTGTGATTAAAAATGTCTTTAAACAAATGAGTGCTGTAAAAGACATCTCTTAATCTTGGGGCTACAGAAGGGTGCTGGGAATACTATAAATAAAACATGTAAGCAACAAGAAAGTTTTAAGGAAAATGGAAACTTGTACTTAGAAAGAAACAGATGAAATTCATAGGACACATAATCAGAGAAGAAGGCCCAGAGAATTTGACACTCACAAGGCATAGTGAGGGCCAGAGTGTACATGGCTGAAATGTTATGACAAAGACAACAAAGGTGAGGAAGGTGATCCAAAAGTACCAATATATTATAACAACTACACAACTATATAAATAAAAATGAAGATGTGTCAGTGTGTGTGTGTGTGTGTGTATCTGTGTATATATCCTCACTGATTTCTATTAACATACACTTCCACATTTTTCATCCGATTTGTTTCAAAACTTACATTCCCCTTGCAAATTTATTATTCTATACAACAAAGAAAAAGAAATTGCGTGTGAACCCTCAGTTTAATATATATTTTAATTTTTTATTTTCAAGTATTTTTTTGTTAAAGTTAAGTTCAACACAGTAACTTTTGCATGGAGAATAACTCTTTCAAAAATACAAGAGTTATCTCCTGCATTTAATATCTGCAGATGTGGGTTGTATAAAAAAGTTAAAAATAGATCCCATCCCATGCAACGCCAGGTGTTACTGCTAGTTTATCTTTAAAAATACCGACAAAAACTTAGTTGAAATTAGTCAAAATAATTCTTTTTATAAAATACTCATAAAGTTTTTGCTGATGATTTCTTTGCACTAAATTTTAGGTTAATAAAAATAAGTGTGAACTAAAATGTGACTAAGAAAAATTTATTTACATTGTTCGAACTGTTGTCCTTATCTTTATTGTCATATATTTGACACATGGCCCAGTGAATAAAAGCGTTGGTTGGATCCAGTGACTTGACCCAAAAAGTTGTAAGTTCAATACCTGCCAACAGCAGTGGTGAACAAAAAATCCTCAGAGAGTTTAGTTAAATGAAGATAACTAAAACATCTTGAACTGACATGACTCATAGAATGGGAACAATCTACTCTAGAAATAAAGAGTTCGATACAAAATTCCTGTCACGTGAAGAAGGTCAGAGCATGCAATGGCTGAAAGGTTGTGAAGATAACAATAAAGATTAGGACAACAGTTCAAACAATGTAAATAACCTAAATATCTCATCTCAGAAATATAGTCAGTCAGTTAATGCCATACATGATACACACTTCGGGCGATCATGTCTCAAGAGAGACATGACTGACTGGGTAGAAGATTATCCCACAGTAGGTTGCCATTGCTTTCTGCGGTAGACTGGTTGCCAGCCAAGGCTATAGAACCCAGTCTGTTCTATTATTTAACCCATAACTGAAGGGAAGAGATGGATTAATACCTTTCCCAAGGGTAGTTGTGCATAAGTGAATGCAAGGAGTTCAACTGGAATTCGAACTCAGCTTCCCCAATTTGTACAAAGAAGAAAAATTTAAAGATGATAGCTTTTCCAACATTATTCTCTATGTTTCTTCATAACACTGGTGATCATGGCTCCCCACAATTTTCTATCTTTTGTAGCTTTTAATAATATTTGTCATGTTGTTATCTTTTCTAAATTTAGTTCTGCTATACGTTTACTCAAGCTCAATAAATAGGTTATGCATTTATACGACTTCAACTTTTGCCTGCAATGTATCTTGTGGGCATCAAATTTTCCAAGCCATCTTTTATCATTATGTGCCATAGATATTTCAATTATTTCTTTCTGATGTTAAGTATATGTCCTTTTTTGTTTAAATTTTTTTTTAAAACTTTATCATTGCTCCTAGATTTGGTCAGTGTTATTCTCAACATCCTTGTGTAGAACCATATTCATGTTGCTTCAAATCTCATCTTCATCTGTGAAAAGATAGTCCAGCATTTACTGCCACATAGGAGGACTGATAATTGTTACACTTATTTGATTTTGGATCTCCCATTAATAATTTCCATGTTGGTCTGTTCCTTTTGATAACAAGTTTTATTATGAGGGTCATTCAATAAATAAGGTGAATTTTTTCGGTATAAAGACATCTAATACAGATAGAAGCTTACTTTTTTAAAAAATTTTTCCTTTACTTCTTTTTCAAAGGGATTTAATTTTTTTGCAGATTAAAAAAAATCTTTGAGAGTTTTGGAGATTAACAAAGATGTCTGACCAAGAAGCATGCTCCAGGATTGAGCAGAGATCAGTTATCAAGTTTTTGGTTGCTGAAGGGTGCAAACCAGTTGAAATTCATAGGAGAATATCAACTGTGTATGGTGTCACATGTTTCAGCAAAGAAAATGTCTACAAGTGGGCTAAAGTTTTTAAAGAAGGATGGAGCAGTGTTGAGGATGAAGACAGGACTGGAAGGCCTACAGAAGTGAGGTCTTCTGAGGTGATCGAATCAGTCAATGACCTCATTCAGTCTGAGAGAAAGGTGACAGTGGATGACACTGCAAGGACTTTGAGCCTATCTATTGGGACAGCACAAAAAATTGTCCATGATGACCTTGCCTACTCGAAGGCCTCACACAGCAGACCAAACAGTGCAGACCATAGGTGAGCTGGGCTAGGAACTGCTCCCTCATCCCCCTTACAGCCCAGACCTTGCCCCTTCAGACTTTCACTTGTTTGATCCCTGAAAAGCGTTCATGAGAGGCACAAAGTTTGGAAGTGACGATGAAGTCAAAAGTGCTGTGGGCGATTAGCTGAGACATAAGTTTAAAGATTTTTACGTTAAGGGAATACGGAAGCTTGTGCACAGATGGGAAAAGTGTGTAACACTGCTGGGAGACTACATTGAAAAAGAAAGAAGTAAGCTTCTATCTGTATTAGAAGTCCTTATACCAAAAAATTCACTTTATTTATTGAATGACCCTCGTAATATAATCCACAACTTATGCAGGGCATAAACTGTGTCTGCATACAGACAGAAAATGGATTAAATACACAAAAATAGAAAAGGCTGTAAGGCAATTATATGATTTATGACTGGATTTATTCAACCGTTTCAGTATGGCAATACTAGGAGAACTAGATGTCCTACCAGGATTTATTATCTGTAGGCACAATTGAAACACTATAAGGTAAGCAGATGATACTATGTTAATGAGAGACACAGAAAGGAAAGAGCAGAAACTATAAGATAAGGTAGCGAATGTAAACAAAAAGAAAGACAATCATTTGAAAAAAGAAAGATTTTATTGTCAGTAAATGGAACATACAAACTACAAATTGGAGATATTAAAATCAAGGAAGTATAGAAATTGAAAGATTTATTTTAACAGATGAAGAAAAATATAATAATGAAATCTGAGGGCATGTTAGAATAGCAAAAGGTGCATCCGAAATTCTAAATAAAGTATTAAGAAACAGAAAAATTTAATTTGAAACAAAATGAATGTGCTGAACTGCTATGTAATACCTGCTCTATATGGCAGTGAACGCTGGACAATCACATGGATAAAGAAGAGACTTGAAGCAACAGAGATGTAGTTCTACTGATAGTGACCATATAATGTACTGAACATGTAAGAAATAAGGAAGTTTTAATGAAAATGAATACAAAAGTGACTACATCTTTAGAATCAGAAAGAGAGAATTTCTAGGATACATAAGGAAAGAGGATTAGAAAATTTGACACTTAAAGGAGATATTGATCATAGAAAGGGCAGAAGGTAACAGCAGTTTGAAACTCCTGACTTGTGGTTCAATGTATATCAGCTTGAAATGAGAAATCAAAGAGATGAATTTGAATTCTTTTTATTCTTTATTTTTATTCTATTGATTTTATTTCATTTACCCTCAAATAGAATAAAACATATTAGCAGTTTGCCTCAATAGGCAAAGTATCAAAGAATTTTAGTAGCTAACATGCATTTCTATTGAATAGTACAATTAAAGCATATATAGCCTAAATGATTCCGCTTCTACATGCCGTGTTCCTTCAAGATGTTAGGGATCATAGCCCTCCAAAAGTTTCTGGTATTTGTAACTCTAAGTAAATATTGTCTGTTTCTTATCTACTCTAAACCCTTTTCTACCATCAATTTACACAAGCTTGTTAGGTAGTTGATCATGGCTCTCCACAACTTCTTTTCCTTCATAGCTTTAAGTAATATTTGTTTTTTTGCTATCCTTTCATTCCCCTGTTCTGCCATCTATTTACACAAGCTTGTTAGCTAGGTTGATCATGACTCTCCACTACTTCCTTTCCTTCATAGCTGTTAGTAATATTTGTTTCTTTGCTATACTTTCATCTCCCTCTTCTTCCATCTATTTACACAAGCTTTTTAGGTAAGATGATCATGGCTCTCCGCAACTTCTTCTCCTTCATAGCTAAGTAATATTTGTTTCTTTGCTATCCTTTCATCCCCCCTTTTCTGCCATCCAAGCTTGTTAGGTAGGTTACTTACTTTTTCCCCTCTGTCTCTTTTGAAGTCAATATATCCTAGTAGTATCAAATTTTCAAGTCTTCTTTCCCCATTATGTTCTCTAGAACCCTTTAATTAATCTTTAGGGGTAGACTGTTTTTGTTCTGCTGTGACATTGTTTAGTTATTATTTATAGTACTGCTTAGTTAGTGTTTGCCCATTTCCACCGAGTCCAAGTACACACTACCTGACCCAGGGATTGAACTCACAATCCCTATGTCACCAAATTCACAAATTAATGCTTTAATTCACTAAGTCATTGTCCCATATAGGTAAGGGCTCAGTTCAGAATTCCCTGTAAGTTACCCAGAACAATATATATCTGAGGAAGGCTGGAGGGCATAGCAGTCGAAATGTTGTGATAACAACAAGAAAGATGCGGACCATAGTCTGAATATAAATAGTGTAAATAATGATAAGTCCTTATCCCAGAAATTTAGACAGAAAAGACTGCAATTATCATTTGAACATTAATCATTTAGGGGAATCATATTAATTATATTCTTTCTCTTTTTTGTCTATTTTGAAACACTTTTGATTTCTCAGTATTCGACAGAAGTTGAATTCATCGGACTGTTTTAAAATGAGAAAAAATGAACATTTCTTTTGAAGAGAAACAGAGAGAAAAGAAGATATGAGTTATTTTTATGCTTCTATTCTAACAATATCAAATAAGAACAATGAATTCTATTAAAAATAAAAAAAGAAAAAATTTAAAAATCAACTTTTTTTCACATATTATCTTAAATTTAGCTTTGATTTTTGGTTTGATTTGATAATAATGAAAGGAATATCTAGAGTTTGTGAAAATAAATAAAAAATTATCATCATTATCTTTTTACAAAAAAAAAAAATTTAATTTTCTATTTGTATCCATTCTAAAAGAAAAAAATTTCAAAAAAGAGAGAGTAAAAGAGAAAAATTATCTCCAAAATATCTAAAGTAGATAACTTTATGATACTTTTACGACATACTTTCATACTATTATGGTATTCCCAGTAGAGATTGCCATGTTATGCAGTCAGAATTAGTTCTAAAATTCAAGTAATATTGTATTTAGACACATGCTCACAGCATAGGTCTTGGATAGGATGGTAAAATATATCCAGCAGCAAGGCCTCTGATTGGGAGGTTGTGAGGAGCATGAAACCACCTCTTCAATGCTGTTGTTCTCAGGTCCACCCTGACCCGGAGTGGTAGTACCTGTTAGGGTTCCAGCTATGGACAAATAGTTATGGGATCAAAATACCATGAAAGTATAAAAATAAACTTTTATAGAAAAATATACATTTCTGAAGAAAAAATATTACCAACAATACGTTTTTGAAAGAAAAATATTGCTATAATACATTTTTAAAGAAAACAAATTATTGCCAGCAATACATTTTTGAATACAAAACTAAAACACATCTTCAGTTTTCTAAAATAAAAAAATTAAAAATATTTTTCATCAAAATCTGACTAAATCAACCTTCCCACTATAATGGAACACTAAAAAATACCATAAAATCCTGCATTTTTAGCATTAAATAACCCACAGAGGTTGATATGCTATTAAACAAAACTCAAGCTCAAGCTCAAACTCACAACATAATGAAATAAAACAAAGTCAAGTTTAATGTTTGCTTATTGTTACTACAGTGAAAAAAATTCTCAAGTCCCCTTAGCACTTGCTTATTTTGGGGACAACTCAGTTACCAGGCAATAAAACCAGTTTTTTATCAAAGGAGAGGCACTATCTGTGGGGATGGCCCCTGATATTATTGGCAGAAGAGTTTACTCCTTCTTCAGTTAGTCATACAAAACAGTGCCCATACACCTGGCAGCAGTTCAAAGACCATTGTTTTTAGACATGTACCCATAATGTAGTGAAATGTGACACAAAGTTTGAGTTTATGCTGTGCTTATCAGTAGTACCATCAAAGAATTCTGAATCACACTTGGTACTTCCCAATTTTGGCAATACTTCTGGTGTTGAGCAATACACCTAGCTCCTGAAGGAAAGATACAACATGGTGGACTGGCCCTTTGAGGCTTCGATAATATTCTTAACTGAGTAGCAGTTTCCTTTTTCAGCTAGTGATAAGAGACATTGATTGTACCATAGCCACTACTTTATGAAGTGAAACTTTGCATATCTTCTACTCATACACTACTTCACATACAAAATTTCATGAAAAACTAATTGATGTCATCACTTGAAACCTGACAATTAATGAAATACCCTTGCAAGTGCATAACTTTTTTTTTTTTTTAAATAATTTCACCCCAAGCAAGGCATTCCACTGCCACTATTGTGCAGGGGGTTACATAGGAGAAGGTAAAGAGAAAGAGTGATTAGATATAGGAAATGTCAGAAGGAGGGTGATAGATGGGTAGGGATACCAAGGCTGAGGGTTGGGTAGATGAGAAGAGTGAAAGAATAGATGGGAGTTAGTGTGTTAGGAGGTGTCTATTGACCTTACATTTAAACTCCTGGAGATTGTAGCCATTGGGGAAGCAATCATGTGGAAGGGAATTCCACAGTCGGGAAGTGCAAGAAAAGAAGCTGTTGGAATAGAAATTGCAGTTACGTTTTATCGGTTTCACTGTAAAAGGGTAAATTAACCTTAAAGTATAAAATTAGGATAATGATAGTAAATATTTACAGTCTTTCCTCTTTTTTGTGCTACATTCCTAAAGAATGTTGTTAATCATAGCAACTGAAGTTTGACTTGATATATCTCCATGTCCTAAACAATAAATAAAGTCATGCTTCTCATTAAGATCATGAGTGACATAGAAAAATGGAAGAAGTTAGACAATAGGGTTTGAGTTCACTCAAAATAACAAAAATGGAGGATGGAGGAGGACAATGAAGAGGAGATGGTGATTTCTTTTAAAGATAGTCAATGAACCTTGCTTTATTGCGAGGACTTCCATGGATAAAACAGTAAAAGCATGCCTTACTAAATGGTGGTTTACCAGGTAAAAATAATGCATGTTTGCTTTCTTCCAGGAGGTAGCTTTTCTTTAATAAGACTTCTGATGATGTAGGCCGGTAGATATTAACTCCATTTCTTAGAATAAAAGACAGAATGAGGAAAAGTATCTCTGAAATGTCAAAATTAGATAACATTTATAATACTTTAATTAGATACTTTCATCAAAAATTTCATGGAAAACGGATTCCATATTGATGGCTACATTTGAAAATGGATTCCACTTTCAAATACCTAACTAATTATAATAAATTACTCTGAAGCATAAAATGAGTATAATGATACTTAAGTAATATCTATAGTTAGTGATCTAAAAAAAACATTTTAGGATTTGGAGATTTGTTTACATTTTTTTTCTAGCTCTGTGGGATTTGAAACAGAACAACTATTTTTTTCTTTTTTTACCTTTGCAAACTGTCAAATACAATTAATCATAGTTCTTCTTTTTCATGTGCCATGTCCCATCTTGACATAGGTGATTATGGACTTCCACTTGCCCTTGTCGCTCTTAATATTTCTCCTCTTGCTTTTCTTGCTATCTCTCCTAAACCCCGCTCTGCTATCCACTTGCCCAAACCCATCAGATATGTCTTGCACTGCTTTCCTCTGTCTCTCTCTTCTTTATCCATCCCATGAGCATTAGATTCTCCAAACCTTCCTTCTTCATTATGTGTCCCAGAAACATCAGCTATTTCTCCCTGATGCTAAGTATAAGTTTTCTTCTCATTTGCATCCTCTTCAACACCTTATCATTGTTCACGTGCTCAGTTCATGGTATCCTCAGTATCCTTCTGTAGAACCACATTTCTGATGCTTCAAGCTTCTCCTTCATCCTTGAAAAAATTGATCAGCATTCATTGCTATATAGAACGACAGGACAGAATAGTTATCTCTTTAAAATGGTAATTCAGCTTTGGCTTTCTGTAAAGAGCTCATGGTCAAAAAAGTAAAGACCCGCATGGCTAACAGGTAACTTCCGGCAGAAAAAGGACATGTTTTCCACTCATGCCAAGAGACACATTTTCTTTAAGGAGATTTTTTGCTGAACTAGGCTGGCAGATGTGAATTTCACTGTTTAAAAATAAAAATGTGAGAAAGGAAGTCAGAAAGAGAAAAAAATCTGAAAAAAATTCTTGATACTTTTATAGCATACATTCATGCAAAAACTTTTTTTTAAAAAAAAGATTTCATTTTGATAGCATCATTTGGAAATTGTCAGTTAATGGAACCCACTTAAAAGTATTTAACTTGTTATAAGAAATTACTTTAAAGTATAAAGTTAGGCTAATGATACTTAAATAATATTTATGTTCTTTTTTGATCCAAAAAAATAATTTCTGCAATTTTCGTTTTTTTTTTTAATTTTTTAATTTCTGTCATAGCTAAGCAACTTTTTCTTTTTTAATTTTGAAAACGTTTTTAAACCAATTAAAGTTCATCCTCTTCTTGTATGTGCCATGTCCCTTCAGGAAGTGGGTGATCATGGCTTTTCACAATTTCCTGTACATTTACAGCTCTTAGTTTTATTTTTTTGTATCTCTCCTAATACCTGTTATGCCAACTATTTACACAAGCTCATTGGGTAGGTTATCTATAACTTTCCATTCCCTCTTTGTCTTCAGTTTGTTGTGTGAGTTTCAAATTTTCCTAGCCCTCTTTTTCATTCTGTGCCCTAAAAATTTCAACTATTTCTTATTCTATATGTAAGCATCCTTTTTTTCCATTTTCCCTAAAACTTGGTCACTGCTCACATATTCAGTCCATGGTATTTTCAGCATCCTTCTGTAGAATCACATTTCTGATGACTGACATTTCTTCTTCATCTGTGAAAAGATTGTCTAGCATGCACTACCATATAGGATAAAATTTTCCTGTTTCTTAATACCTTGCTTAGCTTCTGGAAGGCACTTTCACCATTCCAATATGACTTCTAATTTTGTGTCTTCTCTTAAAACACTACCAAGATAGTCACATTTTTGTAGACGCTTGATTTTGGCATCTTCAATTTGGAATTCACATGTTAGGCTGACCCTTTTGCTGAATACCATATATTCTGTATTCTTACAATTGATGTTTATCTCCCTTAAAAATGATAATTCAGCTTTGCCTTGTTGTAAGGATGTCCATGGCCAAAACAGTAAAGGTACACACATAACTTTTTATGATATACATTCACGTATAATTTAACAACAAAAAAGAATCCATATTGATAGCATCATTTGGAAGCTGTCACTTAATGAAATCTACTTGAAAGTCAATCAGTTAAGTGCCATACATGATACATGCTTGGGCGATCATGTCTCTTTTGATCCATGACTGACTAGGCAGAAAATTTTCCTGCAGTAGATTACCATCTTTTATTCTGTGGCAGATTGTTTGCCAACTAAGGCTATAGAATCCAAGATGTTATGCTATTCAACCAATAGCTGGAGGGAGAAAAGATGGATTCATATCTTCCCTAAGGGTATTTGCATATAAGTGAATGCAATATATTCAACTTGAATTCAAACTCAGCTCTCCAATTTCTCAAAGTATTTAACTTGTTACCAGAAATTCTTCTGCTCCGATGAACTTAGATCACTGGTGCCCCCTAAATACGAATTTGAATGCGATACTAGATTAGCAACTAGATCCCACCCTTTTACAGTGAAACCAATAAAATGCAGCCGTAACTTCTACTCCAACAGTTTCTTTCCTCACACTTCCCGACTGTGGAATTCTCTTCCAAACAATTGCTTCCCCGACAGCTACAATCTCCAGGAGTTTAAATGTAAGATCAATAGACACCTCCTAACACACTAACCTGCTTCCATTCTATCAAACACTCTTCCCATCTGCCCAACCCTCATCCTCGCTATCCTTCCTCCTAACATTCCCTATGTCTAACCACTCCTTCTCTTTACCTTCCCCTATGTAGCCCCATGCGCAATAGTGGCAGTGGAATGCCTTGCTTGGGGTGAGATGATTAAAAAATTACTAGAAAGTTTTTTTCCAGCTCTGTGAGATCTAAAGCAGAACTTTATAAATTTTTTAAAGAAATTATTCATAATTATATATCTTTCTGGACATTAACAAAAATGAGTAATAGACTTGATAGAACATAGAGGATGATGTTTAAGTCTATACTTGGTATAGCATGGAAAGAACAAGAAAAAAACAAGGAGTTCTACAAAAAAAGTAATATATGATGGAATCATGGAAGATTAGAAAACTATGATTCATCAGGCTATTTTATTTCCCTATTAATCATCTGAATGAATTATGTCTACATTCAATCAACATGGCTTATACTAATTTGCAGGAGAGTGAGTCATTACACCTACTCAAGCTCACATTTTCTACTGGCATCAAGTGGAAAGATTAATTTGAATCAATTACAAGGTCTTTTTAAAAAAGAAAGTGGTGTTCACCTTATACAAGACCCTGGAGCCACTCAAGGTAGAGGGTTACAGAGTAAGCAGTACAATAGAAGATAACGGCTTAGGCTTGAACAGGTTAAGATTGTAGTTATTAATGAAGCAACCTGTTGGAGGTCAACCGGAACTTCTTGAGTGAAGCTTACATCTCAACAGGGGAATATGAAGAGAATACAGGTAGTGTGTGTGAGTCTTAGCCCTGAAGGTTAGGACTGGGGGAGCTAAGAAACGTAATTCGTCCTTATTAATTGACACCCTAAATTTATTGCTTAAGCTCTATCTATAGTATTGTCAGTATTCGTTAGTAGAACCACATTATGGTTGCTTCAAGTTTTTTCAATGACTTATCAGTGGTTTCATGAGATTACTCATATTGATCTATTTAGCTTATATATATATTTTTTTTTTTCAATTTAACTGAGAAAATAAAAATACTGTTACTGCAAGCATAAATTAAAATTATCTTAGAGAGGAATAACACTTCTTTCCAGTAAAGTTAGATTCCTGTAGTAAAGCCGAAAGATGCATTAGCAAAAATGAAGTGACAGAACCAATGAATGTCTAGAGAAATTGTGGTTCATGATAACTGTAATTTAGAGATTATTTTAAAAAATGTGCACCTATAACTGTAAATGATAAGTAATATAAGAAACAAAATTGAAGATAGAGGAAAAAAACATGCGAAAAACTTAAGTAAATTGTCAATCTAGTAACGGGTTCTAATTAGTTATACCTTATTAGATAATAGACATATTTGACCTTGTTAAATATTTGTTAAAGATTTTCATTATAGTTATATTATCCTAATGTATCAATATGCTTCACCAAGGTCCCAGTATAATCAGAAAAGTTTTTTATTTCAAATCTTCTTAACACAATTTATATTCAGACTACTGTACTCATCTTTGTTGTTGTTATCACAACATATTAGTGGTTGTGCCCTCCATCTTTCTTCAGGTGTATACCAATCTGGGTAATCTACAGGAAATTCTGAACTGAACCCTTTATTTAATTTATGGGGTAGACTGTTCTTGTTCCACTGCTCATGTCTAGAGATATTGTTTAGCTCTTATTTTTTTCATTCGATCAGTTAAGTGTCATAGGTGATATGCGTTTTGGGTGATCATGTCTCTCTTGAGACATGACTGACTTAAAAGAAGATTATCCCACAGTAGGTTGCCATTGCTTTCTGCAATAGACTGGTTGCCAGCCAAAGCTGTAGAACCCAATCTGTCCTATTATTTAACCCATAACTGGAGGGAAGAGATGGATTAATACCTTTCCCAAGGAATTCAACTGGAATTTGAACTTGACACCCCAATTTGTCATTCCGAGTCAATATCCACTGCACCACAACGCCCATCCAAAACTGAATTCTCTTTTGCATTGTCAGGAGTGGAATTTGAACCCATGCTGGGAAGACCTGACTGCAACCTGAATGCAACTCCTTAAACTGCTCAGCCATCCTGACATCTACCTGTTTTTTTTTTTTTCATTACTATTCAGAAATTGCTAGCTAGTTCAAGTACACACTGCTTGACACAGGAATCGAACTCCCAACTACTATCTCCCCAAATTCAGAAACAAATGCTTTTCTGCTATGGGACAATGGCCTAGTGAATTGTTGTAACCCTAAAAGATTACTCCATGAGTAATCACCAAAATGGAGTTTGGGAATAATAGTATATTACAAATACAAGACTTGCACGCTACGTGAAGTAGATACACTGCTAGTAACTACTAGTCAGTATAATTACTCTGCTATCCTCTCCAATAGTGTGCATGTGTATAAGAGAATAGGAATATTCCATTCCTATATACAGGTAGGTATACAACATGAATAAAAGCATTTCTTTGTTAGGCAGTGTGTACTTGCACTCAGTGGAAACTGGCTAGCAATAACTGAACAGCGTTAAATAAAAATAAGAACTAGACAATATCTCTAAACGTGAGCAGTGAAACAAGAACAGTCTAACCCCATAGATTAAATAAAATGTCACTTCTGAATTCCCTGTAGGTTACCTAGATTGATATACACCTGAAGAGCAAAAGTAAAAATGGCTGAAGCATTGTAATAACAACAACAAAGATTAGAGCAATAGTCCGAATATAAATAGTATAAATAATGATAACTCCTCATACCAATAAAATGTAAACACAAATTCTACTCCAGCAGCTTTTTTTCTTGCACTTCCCATCTGTGGAATTCCCTTCCATTTCCTTGCTTCCTTGACAGCTAAACTCTCCAAGAATTTAAATGTAAAGTCAATAGTCATACCCTATCTCACTAACCTGCATCCTCTCTCTCATGTGCCTTTCTCCGTCCACTCCACTCTCATCGGTATTTTCATTCTTCTCTTACCCACTTCCTGACACCCCCTATAACCTGTCACTCTTTCTCATAACTTTCCTCCTATGTAACCCCCTGCAAAACAGTGGCAGTAAAATGCTTTGCTTGGGATGATATGATTATAAAAAAAAAATACCAGAAATTAAAACAAGAATCTTCTTCTTCTTTTTCTTCTTCTATTTACCTTAGCTATGCAGGACATTGGCAATCATGGCCTTCCTCAATTTCATGTCCTTTGTAGCTCTTACTAAATTTTGTCTTTTTGCTATCTCTCTTAAACTCTGTTCTGCCATCCATTGAGGCAAGCTTGTTATGTAAGTTATGCACTTTACACTCCCCTTCTTGCCTTGTGTTATGTGTTACGTGTAACAAAAGAAAAAAAGAAAAATGATTGACCAAAACTCAGAGATAAAAGTCAGACAAATATTTAATTCACGAAACTCACTAAATAAAATATTTACAAATATACAATTTTTTTTGCATTCAAAACAAGAGACACAGAGTTTACTACTGGCAGGTGTTACGAGAAGAGAAGGGGAAGGTAAGGTGTCAAATATCTTTACCTGGTTAAGTTAGTGAAGAATTTAAGTTATACTTTTTGGAAATCCTTAAATGTGTATATAAAGACTAATTATTTGTTTCATCAATGAAAGAGTCAAAAATATGTATTTACTTTTTTTGTTCCAGAAGGTTCTCTTTCAGGTTTTTAGTTGGTTGGACTTTTCTATGAGATTCTTTCGACTGAATATAAATCCTTGAATCAAAACCAGAGTTGATATGTCAGCAAATCCTTTTCACAACTCTTTTAAGTTTTAGTTTGTTGTCGACTTTACTTAGAGAGATTTTTTGGCTGGATATAAATCCTTGAATCAAAACCGAAGCTGATAAGGTCAGCACATCCTGTTATCAACTCTTTCAAATTTTAGTTTGTCAATAACTTCTTATGAGATTCTTTCGGCTGGATATAAATCCTTGAATCAAAGCCAGAGCTGATAAGGTCAGCCCATCCTGTTATCAACTAACTGTTTCATGCCCAAAACCTATTTTTATAAGGGCTAACACCTAATTTGCATATTTCTAGAACTTTTTGAATTCTCTCGACTTTACTGGAACATTCTAGAATCTACCAAACGTTCTATTTCTAATTTCCTTATTTTTACGACTACTTTCTGAATTAAAACTTTTTGTAACAAGTAGGACTCAACAGAGTCCCTTACTACAACTTTTTAGACATAGTGTTGAGCAATACACCTAGCTCCTGAAGGAAAGATACAACATGGTGGACTGACTCATTGGGACTTCAGCAATATTCTCAACTGAGTAGCAATTTCCTCTCTCAGCCAGTGATAAGAGACAATGATTGTACCATTGCCAATACTTTATGAAGTAAAACGATGCATATCTTCTAGTTAACTCTCAAACTAGGGTTAAAACACTATGAAAGTATAAAAATAGACTTTTATAAAAATATATACATAAAAATAGACTTTTATAGAAAAATATACATTTTTGAAGGAAAAATATTACCAACAACACATTTTTGAAGAAAAAATTATGACTATAACACATTTTTAAAGGGAAAAAATTATTCTGAGCAAAACATTTTTGAATACAAAACTAGCATACATCTTCAATTTTCTAAAATAAAAAAGAATAAAAACAAAAAAATTTCATTAAAATTTGACTAAATCAAATATAACCAAACATTGAAAAAAAATACCTTAAGACCTCACCTTTTTGGCATTAAATACCCCCAGAGGTTGATATACCATTAAACAAAACTCAAACTCATTAAACCTGTCAGGTCAGAGAGCATTTATCCAAAATAGTTGTGATAAAAAGCAACAAGAAAATTCAGAAATAGATGAACGAAGAAGAAATAATCAGAGATAAAACAGCTCCAATTTTTTATTAGAATAAATTAGTGATGCTCTTATGTGTATCCTGAACATTTCAGTCTTGCATTCAACTTGAAGCATTTGAGGTGTTTGTCTGCAGATGCAGTGAAGCATTTCATTGGCAGTTCCTTGGAGAAAAGTAATATTTCTTCAGTTTCTTTTTTTTTTTCTGGTTGGTTGGTTGGTTGTTTTGTTTTTATAGCATATCAACTTTGATGGGGCATTGAATGCCAACTAAATTTCTTATTTATTTATTTATTGCTGGTAATACCTTTTTCTTTCAACAATTTATTGTTGTTGTTTTTTATATAAGTTTTGTGTCTAGTAATACTTTTTTCTTTTCAAGTATCAAGATCCATTGGGATTTGTTTTTAATGGCAGGGTCCCCAAGTTCTACCCTGTTATTTAATCCATAACTGGAGGGAAAGGGATGAATTAATAACTTTTCCAAGGGTACCAGTGCTTAAGTGAATGCAGGGTATTCAACTGGAATTCGAACTCGGCTCACCGATTTCTCTTTCCGAGCCGATATCCACTGCACCACAATGCACATCCGTCGCTAAACACTTACAGCACCTGGTATTCCCAAGCAGTTACCCATCTAAGTACTGATCAGGCTCAATGTTGCTTAACTTCAGTGATCGAGCGAGAACTGGTGTATTCAACGTGATATGGCCATAAACCTTTTTTTTCTGGAATTATTGGCTTATTACCAGACACAAGGTGAGAATTGGTATAAAAAAACCTACAATGGAATCACAATTTAACATTAAACATAGATTGGGACTGGCACTTGATTCAATTAAAAGATATGATTTTTATCTATTTTTTTTTCTTCCCTGCACTGTCACCTTTAATAAAAAATGAGTTTTATTTATTATTTGCTCTTTTTGTTTTCTATTTATTTTTTCTGATTTAAAAATTCCCTATATTTAGGGAATTGATTGCTTTTGCTTCTGTTTATTTTTATTTCTCCTTAATATTGTAATAGTTTCTGTTGAGAAAGAGAGAAGAAATTGATGGTTGCCAAGTATAATAATGATACCAGGGAATTTCTCTTGGTAAAATGTTACAGAAACATTTTCTTAATAACAAAAAAAAAAAACAGTAAAAGAGAACAACTCAGATTTTAATAAATTTCTAGTTTTTAATAAATTCACTAAGTTCAGTACAAGACGACAAGTGTGCGTAACTTCATAAGACTCTGAGTAACTTGCTAGCAGTAATCAACTAATTAGCTCATATTAATACAGTCTTCTTTTTTCCAGAATATAGTCCATCATGGCTTTCCACAGATGCTTTCTCTTGGATTTTGCATGTCTTCTTTGGAAAGAAAGTGGAGTGGTTTCCTGTTGCAATTTAAATGTCTTTTCAATAGCTTTTCACAGGTTCATTTTATTTGTGATTATTGCCTTATCCATGGGTTGAGATTCAGATCTGTCTTTTCATTTCAGAACATAGGCAATCAAGGATTTCTACAGTTTCTTCTTTATTTTCTGTGAATTATTTTTCTTTTCTTGGAGTAGTCTAGAAAACCCAGTCTACTCCACTATTTAACCCACATCTGGGGAGCAATGACATAAAATGATATCCCTTCTAAGGCTATTTTGTGCGAAAGGGAATGCTTAGGACCAAACTGGTTTTTTAACTTTTCTGCACTAATATCCATTACAATTCAATGTACTGTTTCTTCAGGACATATATGATCATTACTCTCTATACATTCTTAAAGCACTCTGACATGGTGTAATGGTTTGCAAGCTTGTCTCTTAAGATCACTTATGACTGAATAGAGAGTTTGATCTTCATTGAGTGCTCCAATTTTCTACCTTGTGCCACATCTAAGCTATGCTTGTAAAATCTCCTCTTCAGAACTTCTTATCTTTTTCTTATCTCTTAAAATGTTCTTTTTACAATACCTACCCCTCCCAGTTCTGTCATTCATTTAAACTTGTGCCTTTAGTTTGTTCCAGTGAGTGTTAAATTTTCCAGGCTTTCTTTCCTCTTTATGTTCCAAATATTTCATCTGTTTCCGATATTTTGTATAATTGTCATTTTTGTTTTCAGTTTCCTTACAACTTCCTAATTGATTACATGCTTTATCTAGAGAATTTTCAGAATCCTTCTATAAAACCACATCTCTAATGCTTAAAGTCTTCTCTTCATCTGTAAAATAACTGTCCAGCATTCACTGCCATATAATATTATATTACACTGCAGCTAAACATTCTTTTCCTTGTTTCTAACAAAATTTCCCTGTTACTTAATACATTGTTATGTTTTCAGAAGGCGTCTTTCACTATTTCAATGTGCCTTCAGATTTTTTTTCGTGTTTTCCATCATCTTTTATAATGATTCCAATCTATTTAAATTTCTGTACAGATTTCAATTTGACAAAACATGAACAAAAGACTTCCCATATTTGATGGCATATACACACAATTTTCCCCACAAAAATATAAAAAAAAGAATTTCTAAATAGAGGAAGTTAAAATAATACTAAGTTCTTGTTGACCAAATGCTATAGTTTAACAGTGCTTAGATATCATTTAATTCAAATAGCAGTTCTTATCTAAACTTATTTATAAATGGAACTTTGTCTCTGTGTGTGTCCATTACCTATAGACTCCGAAACGGCTGAACCGATTTTCTTGAAAATTTACACAGTTATATTATAAGCATCTGCAAGTGTTCTTAGCTAGATTTTGTGTTTGGGTACTCTTGATAAATATCGAAAATCGATAATCAAAAAAATCGGGTTATAGAAGGAGTGGTCCGATTTTAATCAAATTTGACACACTCATAGACAAAGACATAAGAAACAATATTTAGAAGTTTCAAGGTTGAAGATCTTACAATAGTGCAGAAAATCGATAATATATATATATATAAAAGGCAAGATGTTTGTGTGTGTGTCTGTTTATCTGCCTGTATGTCTGTATTTTTTCAGCCCTTTTATTTTAGTTTTTGCTTCAGGTTTGGCTCTAAGTAGGTGTAATTGTAGTTCTTAGTCTCAGAGGACTTATTTACCTTCAAAATTCAGTTTACAATGAAAAAAACTTATTTGATATCGATACCAGGAAATCAAAATTTGACTTATATCCATTCATTTTTTTTAGTCTATGGCTTCGCTTTAACTGAAAACAACTATTGCTTTTTAGTCTTTCGTGCGAACGTCCAAAAAGTCTGAGCTCCAGGACCATGGATTAGTTTTAAAGCTTACATTACACCCAAGCAACGCTGGGCTATACAGCTAGTATATTAACAAAGTAAATGTATAAGAAGAAATGGAGCTGTCCTTCATGATATTTACACTGTTTTTTCTAAGAAATCAACTCTAGAATTATATTATTTAATTTATTCAAAAATTGATCCTAAAATGTCGCATGATATGTCTATTACTATGTCTATGCAATATTTTGACTGTATCTACCTAAATTATTATGCCTAATAAAACAACTTTTCTCATTTGTATTCTATGGTTTTGTATTTATAGTTTTTTGGTTTGTTTTAAGATGTAAGCATTTTATTGTGTGTTATTGATTTATAAATATTTTGTAAACACGTTTTAATGTTTATGTAGCTATTGTTGGCTTAAAATTTTTCTCATGTTTAAAAGTAATAAGTTTTATTGTGTGAAATATGCTGTATAGTAGCTATTTTAATGAACATAACAAAGGTTCCATCTAGATCATTAGAAATTTATGATGCTGCGAATATCATGGATCGAGCATGTGAGCATGAAGAGGTTTTGGAAAGGATAGAAACTAAAAAGAAATTAATACTGAGCATCAGGAGAAAACAGCTGACATTCCTGGGACATGTGATGAGAAAAGAAGGCTTGGAGAATTTGATACTCACGGGTCAGATTGAGGGAAAGAGAGACAGGGGAAAGAAGCAGATAACATATTTGATGGGCCTGAGCATGTGGATGTCAGAGTGGGGTTTGGGTGGTGTAACAGGAGAAAGCGTGCTAAACGTTATCAGGGATAGGGAGACGTGGAAGGTCATGATTGAAGAAGAGGGAACAGTAATTTCATATCTCAGGTATAGTTTGTAATATTTTGGCCAATGCCAATGTCTACCGGTTTTATTATAACATCCTTCTGTGCTATTGTTTCTGATGAGGTGTCATCTGCTTTGCTGGATATTTGTTCATTCATCTTTTGAGTAATATTTGATTCTGGATGCGCATATTTTTCTGCTTATTACCGTTGTGTGAATTGGTTATCAACAGAAGCTGGTTTAATCTGATTGATAGAAATATTAACATGTTATCCATTTTTCATGATGGGGAAATACTTATCCTTTCTACTAATAACTTGGTATAAACCTGAGTAGTTTGAAGATCAGGTTATTTTTTTTATACCATCATTTCTTATAAATATATACATGTAGGTGTAAAGGTCATTTAGTAGGTATACACTTTTTGTCTGCTTTCTACATAGACGTAAAAGTTAATGATGGCATTCTGTTTCAATTCCTGTGCAAATGTAGGTAAAATATTCATGTTGTCATCCCAGTATTGATTCTATAGAGTCAGTGGTGTGCTGAAGACCATTTCAGCTGGTATGCAATCCAAAATCTCTTTTACAAGGTTTCTGGGGCTTACGGCCATATCACGTTGAATACACCGGTTCTTGCTCGATCACCGAAGTTAAGCAACGTTGAGCCTGGTCAGTACTTAGATGGGTGACCGTTATGAAGAGAGTACTGGATTGCTACGTGCTATCCATCCTTCAATATGGCAGTGAATGCTGGACAATATCATCAAAGATGAAGGAAAAACTTGAAGCAGCTGAAATGTGGTTCTACAGAAGGATACTGCAAATATCATGGATTGAGCATGTGAGCAATGATGAGGTCTTGGAAATGATAGAAACAAAAAGAAACTTAATACTGAGCATCAGAAGAAGACAGCTGATGTTCCTGAGACATGTGATGAGAAAGGAAGGCTTGGAGAATTTGATACTCACAGGTCAGGTAGAGGGAAAGAGAGACAGGGGAAAGAAGCAGATAACATATTTGATTGGCCTGATGCTTCTGCATTATTGTCTTTTGTCTGTTTTCTACATAGGCGTAAAAGTTAATGATGACATTCTGTTTCATTTCCTGTGCAAATGTAGGAAAGATATTCATGTTGTCATCTCAGTATTGATTCTATGGAGTCAATGGTGTGCTGAAAACCATTTCAGCTGGTATGCAATCCAAAAATCTCTTTTACAAGGTTTCTGGGTCTTACGGCCATATCACGTTGAATACACCGGTTCTTGCTCGATCACCAAAGTTAAGCAACATTGAACTGAACCCAGATAAAAAAGAGAGTTCCCCAAAAGGGAAGACAACTCTTGTTCCCCTAATTGTCTCCCTACAAATCTAATAAACCACAATTAAGCCAGGTATGCTTTAGCATTAAGCTATAGAAAAAGTGAAGACAGTTAAAATTATAGCCTTTCCAATAGAAAAATTTTCCTTTTGACACTGTTTTTTTTTTTCAGAGATGAAGGTTCAAAATTTGTCAAAGGCTATAAGCAAGGTTATGCAGCTTTTAATTTGTGTACTTGTACATAGTGGCTATTGACTTACAGCATATCACATTGAATACACTGGTTCTCACTCGATCACTGAAGTTAAGCAACATTGAGCTTGGTCAGTACTTAGATGGGTGACCGCTTGGGAATACCAGGTGCTGTAAGCGTTTAGTGACGGATGTGCATTGTGGTGCAGTGGCTATCAGCTCGGAGAGAGAAATCGGTGAGCCGAGTTTGAATTCCAGTTGAATACCCTGCATTCACTTAAGCATTGGTACCCTTGGGAAAGGTATTAATCGATCCATTTCCTCCAGTTGTGGGTTAAATAACAAGGGTAGGACTTGGAGACTCTGCCCTTAAAAAGAAACAAACCTGAATGAATCTTGATACTCAAAAAGAAAGAAGTATTACTGGACACAAAACTTATTTAAAAACACAACAATAAATTGTTGAAAGAAAAAGGTATTACCAGCAATAAATAAATAAAATTTAGTTGGCAATAAATGACCCGCCGTTGTTGATATGCCATAAAACAAAACAACAAACTAACCAACAATGTTTCTGATTAATATAAGTACTGGTTTTAAATTCTCTGCTCAATCAGTTTTGTTTTGTTTCATTGCTAAAGATGCCTTTAACTGTCTGTGGAAATATTCTATTGTCCTGTTTGCATGAGAGTGATAGGCTGTAGATTTTATGTGTTAAGTTCTGATTAGGTGATTGAATAATGCAGACTCAAACTGACCTCATTTGTCTGTTGTAAATACTGAAGGTACTACAAATATTGCAATCCAATCAGTGATGATAGTTTTGGCTATTGTTGTGGCTATTGTTGTGGCTGTGATATCTTTGATTGCTATTGCAGCAGGCCAGCGGATAAACCTATCTATGATAGTAAAGATATATGTGAATTTTTATTTGTTTAACATAATTATTATTATTTTTTTTTAATGGATACTTGTATTTGAGTGAAAAGTCTGTTCATTTTTATATATACATATCTAAACTTATTTATAAATTGAACTTTGTCTGTGTGTGTGTGTGTGCATCCATTACCTATAGACTCCGAAGCGGCTGAACCGATTTTCTTGAAAATTTACACAGTTATACTATAAGCGTCTGCGAGTGTTCTTAGCTAAGTTTTGTGTCTAGGTACCCCTGATAAATATCGAAAATCAATAATCGAAAAAATTGGGTTATAGAAGGAGAGATCCGATTTTAATCAAATATGATACACTCATAGACAAAGACATAAGAAATGATATTCAGAAGTTTCAAGGTTGCAGTTCTTACAATAGTGCAGAAAATTGATAATATATATATATATATATAAAATGCAAGATGTTTGTGTGTGTGTCTGTTTATCTACCTGTATGTCTGTATTTTTTCAGCCCTTTTATTTTAGTTTTTGCTTCAGGTTTGGCTATAAGTAGGTATAATTGTAGTTCTTAGTCTAAGCCATGATATCATTTACTCAGAGGACTTATTTAGCCTTCAAAATTCAGTTTACAAAGAAAAAAACTTATTTGATATTGATACCAGGAAATCAAAATTTGACTTACATCCATTTATTTTTCTTTCATCTACGATTTTACTTTAACTAGAAACAACTATTGCTTTTTAGTCTTTCGTGCGGACGTCCAAAGAGTCTGAGGTCCAGGACCATGGATTAGTTTTAAAGCTTACATTACACCCGAGTAATGCTGGGCTATACTGTTAGTATACATATATATAAAGTTAAACAGTACATTATAATTTCCACTGACCTTAATTGTTTGATAAATTGTTTGGAAAATATCTATATTGTGGTAGAAATTGAACTTGAAAACTCCCATATCAAAGAGATGCCGTCTTTAAACCAGACATGTCCTTACCAATCAACCCATGGTAGATTTCATTGAAGACAAAGATTAATTTCACCTTTATATAAGTATTCTGCTGAATGCCAGTTTTGTAGATTTCTGTGAAATACCATAATGTTGTCTTTGGCCGAGTTCATTTACAATCTGAGCAGATATTAATCATTCAATGAAAATCAGGAGAATACCTACATAAAGGTGAAATTGCACTTTATCTTCCATGAAATCTTCCATAGGTTGATTGACAAAGACACATCTATTCTAAAGATGGCATCTCTCCAGTGTGAGAGTTTGCAGGTTCAATTTCAAATGATTAAGGCCAGTGGAAATTATAATGTACGGTTTAACTGTATAAACAGACTTTCCACTCAAATATGATTATCCATTGTAGAATAATGCCATTATTGTCCAACGATCCTTGTGGTATTCTCAGATTCATGAATCTTCCCGATTCTGTAATGAAGGTGGTGAGTGGCTGGGACTCTTTATCTAAGGGGATGGAGTGGTATTCATCAACAGCATCCAACACTGTTTTTCTTTTTGCTTAGGTGGCACTTGTAGTGCTAGCTGGAATGGTGACTCTGTATGGTGTGTTTCCTGTTTGCACTGTGAATTCAAGTGTTGGTAGTCTATGGTTCTTCATGGTTTGCCATTTTTCTTGGCAGTAATCACCATTCTGCACACCAAGGCAAAGTTGGCATGAAGGCATGTGCCAACAAATATGTTTATTGGCCTGGGATGAATGCTTCAATTTGTAACGTGAGAGCAGGTTGTAGATTCTGCTCAAAAATTGCCCAAAGTCAACCAAAAGAGCCAATCAACTTGACACCATCTCCTGATTGGCCATTTCAGGAAATTATCATGGACATCTTCCATATCGGGAACCACGGTTACTTAGCATGCACTGATAGGTTAACCGGCTGGCTAATTCTATACCACTTGAGCCATGGACAAGTTAATGCCTCAAGGCTTATTTCAATTTTCCGAGACATTTTTCAAACCTAGACGCCCCTGAAGAACTTAGCAGTGATGGTGGGCCACCCTCCACATCCCTTCCATTCAAACAATTTTTACAAGACTGGCTCATTAAACACAGGCTATCATCTGCTGCATACCCACATTCCAATGGTCAGGCAGAACTCGCTGTCAAGTCGGCCAAGAGAATCGTAAATCACAACACAAGAGCCTAAGGATCATTGGATAATAACCATTCAGTAAGAGCCATCCTTCAATACAGGAATATGCCCATCCAAAACATCCGGCTATCCCCTACTCAATTGCTACCCCACTGTTGGCTACATGACTTCATACCATCCCAACTTGTTAAACAAATAAAAGTTCAAATATATTGCCTAATGTAAGGGTCCTACAATATCAACATGTATGTTAATGAAACTTGCATCAGGTGTGCTGAATGTGTCTTCAATAATTTGGTGTGCTTATTTATCTTCTGGTCGGATAAACAAGTATTTGTTCAATTTTATGTCATGTTTGGCCAGATAAAATGTTCAGTAATTACCTTTACAGTTGCATATTTTCCTGGGTGAAATAATTTATGAAAGTGATGGAATAAATTGCTGTCTCAATTTTGTTGTATGTAAGGCCATGGTTGAATTTGTGAAATTTCACAATAAATTTTTTTTATCACTGAATAGAACAGGTAGTTCAATTAATTTTAGTGACATACTTTTTTATACTTCTTGTAATAGAGTATTTGTGGTTTGTTCTTTAGCAATTAATTCAAGATTCAAAAAATAGAATCCAAAGAAGCTGTTGTGGCATGTGATAGTGCATCTGCCACAAATCTTATGTCTGAAGAGAATTAGGAAATGTAATCCAAGTGTATGATTTCCCATGGATGATATTTGTCAGTATGTATGTGTAATGCATATATTAATATTTTATGGTCTGTATATATGGAGAAAAATGTTAAAGTCTTTAAAAAGCTAGTTCCAGCATTCTCCCCTGTTTCTTCTGGCAATTAAAACATCATCTATGTTGGCATATATGGAAGGGAAATCTCTAAATACTTCATTGATTAGTCTTTGGAATGTCTGAGTAGCATTACAGAACCTCATAAACTTGTATAATCTGAATGGCATCATCAGAGGAGTTTTTGTAGATATCCTCTTTGACAGCTGGTACTTGGTAATATGCCTTCACTAGGTCTAGCTTCAAGAAAGTGTAAGTGTCATAAAGAACTATTTGCAAAATCATGTATACATGGAATCGGATATGTCAGGGATGGTTTTGGTGTTCATTCTACAGAAATTGTGAAATTGTCACATAGACGCCATCCTGTCATGCTGGTTTTTTGGATCACATGCAATAGTGATGACCATGCGCTTTTTAGCTATTTTATATTTTCCAGGTTTTCATTCCCTCGGTGTAGAGTGTACCGGTTGCCCTGTTGTTTTATATAGAGTTTAGCATTGGGTTTAATTGTATCCATATTTTTAAAAGGTTGAGTAATTTTCATGTCTCTTTGCATTAATTCCTTAATACAGTTATCTTGTGGTAGGGCATTACTAATTGCAGTTGGCTGGTATCAGGAGCAAATTCCCCTTACAGAAAGTTCTGTCAGATTGTCAGCAAAGGAATGAGTCATCATGTTGACTGATATACTAAATCTAGCTAGTAATCCTGCACCTAATATTGGTGTGGTAACATTAGCTTGGGTGAAAACAGACAAAAAGTTTTGGTGCATACTCAGGTCAATAATCACTGCTTTCTCACCAAAAGTATCAATTATAATACAGTTAGCAGCTTGAAGATTGTAAAGTTCTGGATTTGAATGCTGTTTTGAATCTGGTCGTAAACCACTCACATCATCTCCAGTCTCTTATTAAAAACAGATATCTGCCATTTCTATCCAGGACATAAAAGAGAGAAGAACCTTTTGTGAGAGCCCAGCAGCAGTTGTCATCTCTACTGGCTGGAATTTAAATTTTTCAGCACTGTGTTTACAAAGGTACAAGATTTTAACCAACATCTTGACTCTGTACCAAATTTATAATGGTAATAGCAAATGTAAAATTTTTTGTCTTTCTGTATTATTGCAGAAACTCCTGCTGTTATTCCTTTATCTGTACTTAAGTCTGCTCATTTCACAAAAAGTTCCTTCTTGTTGTTGTAGGTTAAAAAAGGACTGCATCTGTTTAGCGAATCTTGCAACTGTTGCTCACAATTGTTAAAATTGCTTGTTTTATAGTTGGTTCGAAGATTGGGGTGTCAATGCATTTGTAGTGAACGTAAAATTAAAAGTAATTCTCTTCTCTTCTTCACTTTTTACAAAATTCACAATTGTGTGTGAAATCCTAATTTTGACAAATAGGGAAAGGATTGACCCTGTACTGAAAGAAAAAGATAATGTCAAGTTTTGCAATTCGATGTTAAATTAATTTTCTAACCAATGAAAGGAAGCGATTTGCAAAACTGAGAGAAAAGTTAACAAGCCTTTGTTAAACTTGTCTTTGGCTATAAAAACAGAAAGAAAGTCAAAGCAGTCAGTCAGATGGGAGCAGAATTAAAAAGCAAGGCTGCAAGATGAGACTAAAGAAATTTTAATCTGCTGACCCAGACATAAAGTTCCGTCACACATTCATTCTCTCTCTTCACTTGTGCTATTTTCTTTTAACTCTTCTTCTCTATCCTCAACATCCCTGCAGTCAACCAAGAAGAATATAACAGCAACAACAACAACAAGATACTTTAACTGACTCCTAAAAATTAACGTCTGATAAGTACAATCTCCTTTATTGCTTCACCTTCCTTTTCACTTTCTCGCTGGCCATAAAAAAAAGAAAGGAACCCAGGTTTTATTAGTAACCTGTTAATCTTTCTGCGTAGACACTACTACTTATAACAAGAATTTTGGACAATGATGGTACAAAATTTTCAAAAAATTCCTGGTTTGAAAAAAAAACAAAAAAAACTATTTTCCACCCTTTTTCAAATATTGGAAGGAATATGGCACAGATGTTGGGATACTGGTTTTATTGCTTCATCAACATTTAATTTTGATATATTAGAGTCAATAGTTTGATTTTGACATTTTACAGTTTGTTTTTACAGTTTTAGATACTGAAGTGAATTTGACTAGAATAGCCTCCCATGCTCAAGAAATAAGTAGCTGGCATAGATAAGAGTCCTAGTTGTTTAGAAGATTCCCTACTCAGGATGTTATCACTATTACATGAAAAGACAACAATAAAATCTAAAATGTTATGTGTTGACCCTATAGAGACATTTCAAACCAAATTTCCCTCTATCTGTAAGGGAAATCTCGAGCCATACATAAATATTTTATTTTCACAACGTTTTTAATTTAATATTAATACATATTTTTTTAAATATTCATATGTGTTTCAATCACTTAGGTTGACACTAGCACCTGAGTCAATCAGAATCAAAATAGGCTGACTGCCTAAGCAAATAACCACATCAAATTCGTACCCCTAATTTGTCATCATAATTGTCTAAATATGGTTCCTTTTTTTTTTCACTACTTCACACTTGAATCCTTTTGGATTTGATATATCCCAGGAAGGAATATCAGGGAAAAGTATAGTGTAAGAATAATACTTAACACTGAAGATAGATTAGAAGAGATTTATTATGCAACAGTACAATAAACCAATAGACGAACAAGAACAATCAACGAATAGAAACAGGTATAACGATCAAGTAGAAAATGTCTCCACCTATGATGTATGCGTTCGTCTAGTAACATATGCTCCCGTCTAGTGATGTATGCTGATATATGCCCTAGTCACAGTGTTTTATAGACTAGACCATATCCATTCCGGGGTAAGATAGGATGTTCCTCTACAACAGGATTATACCAAGCTTTAGTTTTGTGCATCTTTTTCTTTGTAACACACATTTGTTCAAAGTGGACAAAGATTGTGCATTGTTTTCCTCTGGCTGTGTACTGCGCATCATTTTGTAGTGTAAATCAACACCACAATTACAACATTCTTGATACATTTCAAAATTTGAGGAGGAGCTCCTTGTACTTTTCTTGAGCATTTTATTTTTGCTCAAAGGATTTATTTTTTTTAATGAGATGGACTCATTTTCTTGCAGTTTGTAAATTTCAATATTTTGTTTTACAATTTCTTTTGCTCGTTCTTCTGCTTGTTTTATCAATGTTGCTAGTTGGACAACATTTGATAACGTTATTTTTTTCTTTTAAAAATCATTGTCTAGGATGTTGGAATGAACATCTTTCAATAAATTGGCCTACTACTGCCTCATATGCAGTATTTTCATTAGATTTGCACATGCACACTAGATTTTGTTGTGGTGCAGTGGATATCGGCTCGGAACGAGAAATTGGGGAGCCGAGTTCGAATTCCAGTTGAATTCATTACATTCACTTATATGCAAATGCCCTTGAAAAAGGTATTAATCCGTCTCTTCCTTCCAGTTATGGGTTAAATAATAGGACAGATTGGGTTCTATAGCCTTGGCTGGCAACCAGTCTACCGCAGAAAGCAATGGCAACCTAATGTGGGATAATCTTCTGCCCAGTCAGTCATGTCTCTTTCGAGACATGATCGCCCAAGCGTGTTTCACATATGGTACTTAACTGACTGAATGTAAGTCACATCTGAGAACTCTAAAAGTTATGCCAGGATTGATCTTATGTTGTTCAGATTGTGACCACCAAAGATACATAGATGATACAGTGCTGATAGCTGACACAAAAAGAAAACCACAAGACCTCCTAAAAAGGTTAGATGAAGAAAGTCAAAAGAAAGGACCGCAAATAAATTACAAGAAAACCGAATGTATAGTCATCAGCAAACGGAGGTGCCCAAAATGCTGATTACATATTGGGGGATACGAAAATCAAGCAAGTTAAAAAATTTAAGTACTTAGGAAGTGGAAAGTGCAATACTGTGATCTAAAGGCAAACTGAAATAGCCAAGGACACATTCCAGAAGCTGAGCAGAGTATTAAGAGACAGGAAAATTTCACTAGAAACAAAGAAGAGAGTACTGGATTGCTATGTGATGTCTGTCCTTCAATATGGCAGTGAATGCTGGACAATATCACCAAAGATGAAGAAAAAACTTGAAGATACTGAAATGTGGTTCTACAGAACGATGCTATGGATATAATGGATCGAGCATGTGAGGTTTTAGAAAGGATGGGAATGAAAAGGCAGTTAATACTGAGCATCAGGAAAAGACAGCTGAAGTTATTGGGACATTTAATGAGGAAGGAAGGCTTGGAGAGTCTGATACTCATAAGTCAGATAAAGGGAAAGTGAGACAAGGGGAAGCAGTGGATAACATATTTGAAGGGCCTGAGCAGGTGAATGGCAGAGCATAGTTTGGGTGGGTAACAGGAGAAAGCATGGTAAGAGCCACCATGGATAGGGAGACAGACGTGGAAAGCCATGATCGCCTATGTCCTGAGGTGACATGGCACATAGAAGAAGAAGAAGAAGAATGCACTTTCTTTATATTCCTGCATTCTGGATCAAAATCAATGCCTTTTTTTTTTCTTTTTTTTTTAATCATATCACTCCGAGCAAGGCGGTAACACCACTGATGTGGAAAGAACTAGGGTCAAGTAGTTAAGAGATGAGTATTGACCTTGCATTTAAATTCCTGGAGGTTGTAGCCATCAGGAAAGCAAGAATAAGGAAGCGAGTTCCACAGGCGGGAAGTGCGAGAAAAGAACCTGTAGGAGTAGAATTGTCGTCTGCATTGGGTTGATCTGTGAATAGGTGAGACCTAGTTGCCAGTCTGGTTGCACGAGTAAACACCTGTTGCAGAAGCACCAGTGACTTAAGTTCGTTACATTAGGTTTTTCTTAGTTTGGAAATGTCTATTCAAATGAGCCAGGCTTTCCTCAAAGTCTCATTTACATTGTCTAAAATTTTGTAAATTTTCCTTAGTCCAAAACCACAATGATAAAAAAGAAACACCCTTTTTTGTTTTATTTCTGTTGTATTCATTGCTATGAAATACATTCTTATTGTCTGTAACCACTCCT
The DNA here is from genome assembly GCA_037127315.1 of Ascarosepion bandense. Taxonomy (NCBI): domain Eukaryota; kingdom Metazoa; phylum Mollusca; class Cephalopoda; order Sepiida; family Sepiidae; genus Ascarosepion; species Ascarosepion bandense. The sequence goes on from JBBBDQ010000217.1 coordinate 61,814, forward strand.
CCCAAACTTTTTGGTTTGTTTGTTTCGAGGTTTAACAACCTATCAATCCTTATGGGATCATTTAAGGTCATAACCAATGATTTTTGGGTAAGGTTATTTTATTTTTACAACATTTTTCTTTTCAAGTATCAAGATTCATTGGGATTTTTTTTAAGAGCAGGGTCCCCAAGTCCTTTCCTTGTTATTTAACCCATAACTGGAGGGAAGGGACGGATTAATACCTTTCCCAAGGGTACAAGTGCTTAAATGAATGCAGGGTATTCAACTGGAATTTGAACTCGGCTCACCGATTTCTCTTTCTGAGCCGATATCCACTGCACCACAATGCACATCTGTCACTATATGCTTACAGCATCTTGTATTTCCAGGTGGTCACCCATCTAAGTACTGACCAGGTTCAACGTTGATTAACTTCAGTGATCAAGCAAGAATCAGTTTATTCAACATGATAGGCCGTATGCCAAACTTTTTGGTGGTTAGTAACTGTGGAATCTAGATTTAATTGTGCAGGGGGTGGTACTGCAATCTCATGTATCATTGCTATTTTAGTGTTTCTCTTTTTTTCTCTTCAAGAGCAGATAACCTCCTGTTATGCACCACAATTCCCCAAGAATGTCCTGAAAAACATATTGACTAAAACAATTTGATATGTTAAATAATTATCGTAAAAAGTATATACCAAGATAAAACAACAATTTAAATATATGGGAAGTGTTTTAACAAAGAATGGAAAGTACAACATCAGAATTCGAATGTGCATTGGGATTGTGAAAGATGTCTTCCATAAGCTATGCAAAGTATTAAGAAATGAAAAAATTTCAGTAGAAGCAGAGAAAAGAGTACTGAACTGTTATATGATGTCAGTCCTTCTATATGGCAATGAATGCTGAACAATCTTCTCACAGATGAAGAAGAGAAGTGAAGCAACAGAAATGTGGTTCTACTGAAGGATGCTGAACATACCACAAACCAAACATGTGAGCAACGACAAAGTTTTAAAGAAAATAGAAACAAAATGAAGCTTATGCTTAACATCAGGAAGATAGAGTTGAAATTCCTAGGGCACATAACAAGGAAAGATGGTTTGGGAAATTTGATACTCACAGATATATTGAAGACAAGAGGTAGAGAGGAAAACAATGTGGTACTTACCTAGTATGCTTAAGTTAATGGATGGCATAACAAGGTTTAAGATAGATAACAAAAATGCAAAATTTATTAAGTGCTACAATGTACAGAAAATTGTGGAGAGCCATGATCACCAACATACTGAAGGGACATGGTGCATAAAAGTAAACTGTAAATTTTGATGGTTTAGAATGTCTCATAATTTCTCAAGGGTAAACTGTTTAATGTTGTCTTTGTTATCTTTCTGATGAATCTGATTTTTTTTTTTGTTTTATAGAATATGTAGCTAATTTAACTTATTTTGTTACGCCACTTGTTGGAAAAACTATTTCAAATAAATTTAAACACCAAGTCAGGTAGTACAGACAGACTCCAAAAGAAGTAACTGTGAATTCAATTCCTGGGTCAGGTGGTACAGATTCAGACTCAAAAAAGTAACTTTGGAATTCAATTCACACACCTGGGTCAGGTGGTACAGATTCAGACTCCAAAAAGTAACTTTGAATTCCAATTCCTGGGTCAGGTGGTACAGATTCAGACTCCAAAAAAGAAGTAACTGTGAATTCAATTCCTGGGTCAGGTGGTACAGATTCAGACTCAAAAAAGTAACTGTGAATTCAATTTCACCTGGGTCAGGTGTACAGATTCAGACTCCAAAAAAGAAGTAACTGTGAATTCAATTCCTGGGTCAGGTGGTACAGATTCATTCCAAAGAAATGCTGTGGAATTCAATTCCTGGGTCAGGTGGTACAGATTCAGACTCCAAAAAAGTAACTGTGAATTCAATTCCTGGGTCAGGTGGTACAGATTCAGACTCCAAAGAAGTAACTGTGAATTCAATTCCTGGGTCAGGTGGTACAGATTCAGACTCCAAAAGAAGTAACTTTGAATTCAATTCCTGAATTAAAGGTGGTACAGATTCAGACTCAAAAAAGAAGTAACTGTGAATTCAATTCCTGGATGCAGGTCTTTAGATTCAGACTCAAAAAATTAACTGTGAATTCAATTCCTGGGTCAGGTGAGGAAACACAGATTCAGACTCAAAAAAGGAAACCTTTGAATTCAATTCACTGGGTCAGGTGGTACAGATTCAGACTCCAAAAAATGCTGTGAATTCCAATTCCTGGGTCAGGGTGGTACAGATTCAGACTCCAAAAAAGAAGTAACTGTGAATTCAGTTACTACCAGGTCAGGTGGTACAGATTCAGACTCCAAAGAAGTAACTGTGAATTCAATTCCTGGGTCAGGTGGTACAGATTCAGACTCAAAAAAGAAGCAACTGTGAATTCTTGGTAATTCCTGGGTCAGGTGGTACAGATTCAGACTCCAAAAAGTAACTGCAGATTATTCCACCTGGGTCAGATGACTGAATTCAGACTCAAGAAGTAACTGTGAATTCAATTCCTGCAGTTCAGGTGGTACAGATTCAGACTCCAAAAAAGTAAACATTGAATTCAATTCCTGGGTCAGGTGGTACAGATTCAGACTCCAAAAAACCAACTGTGAATTCAATTCCTGGAATAAAGGTGGTACAGATTCAGACTCCAAAAAATGCTTTTTGAATTCAATTCCTGGGTCCAGAGTGTGCACAGATTCCAGACTCAAAAAAGTAACTGTGAATTCCAATTCATGGGTCAGGTGGTACAGATTCAGACTCCAAAAAGTAACTGTGAATTCATTCCACCAGGTCAGGTGGTACAGATTCAGACTCAAAGACTCTTTGAATTCATTCACCCAGGTCAGGTGGTACAGATTAGACTCCAAAAAGTAACTGTGATTGAACTACCCAAGTTAGGTGGTACAGATTCAGACTCCAAAAAAGTAACTGTGAATTCAATTCCTGGATAGGTGGTACAGATTCAGACTCCAAAGAGCACTGTGAATTCAATTCCTGGGTCAGGTGGTACAGATTCAGACTCCAAAAAAGAAGAAGTAACTGTGAATTCAATTCCTGGGTCAGGTGGTACAGATTCAGTTTCAATAAAAACAGGGTAGACAATAACTCAGTAGTACAAAAGAAGTACCTATTAGTTCAATCCCTAGGCCAAGAAGTACAGATTCAGACTCAACAAAAACAGTGCAAACAATAACTGAGCAGTACAAAAGAAGTAATTGTGAGTTCAATCCCTGCTCTAGGTAGTACAGATTCAGACTCAACAAAAACAGGGAAAACATTAACAGTATAAAAAAAGAAGAAATATCCCTTGATATAGACATCAGAATGAGAACAAACTACCCCCATAAATTGAATAAATGCTTCCAGATTCTTTGAAGTATGCCTGGATTGACAGACACAAGAAAAATGCCAAAGAATATATATAATAGGCTGAAATGTTAAGATAATAGAAGCAAAAATGAAAATCACTTGGATTAAAAATAATGTAAATAAAAGAAAATTATTATATTTAATATAAGATATTCCCCTTTTCCTCCAACAAAATGGCTAAAAAAATAACCCTTGTATAAAACTGAATGAAGAAACTGCAATGGTATTGGTCCTGACCTGACATCCTGGCTTTAATCAGTTTCGTCTACCTTTTCTCTAAATACTTTCATGGTAATTATTCTGATGAAATTTTCTTCATGGTATCCAGACTTTATGAATCTAAGCACGGAACTATATTGGCAGCAAGGTCTTATCATTTTATAATTCAAATGTAATGATAAATTCTAACAGTTTCTTCTCTCACACTTTCCACTTGTGAAACTCTCTTCCATCATCTTTCTTTCCAGTCAAGTTTGATCTTCAAAATTTAAATCCAATGTCAATCATTACCTTCTGTTTTCTTAATTCTTATTATTTTATTGTTCTTTTTCCTTAATAGTGTTTTTATTTCTCTTATTCTACCACACTCAGTAACCCCTTGTGTTTTAGTGGCTTTATTGCCTTGCTTGGGGTAGAATGATTTTTTTAAAAAGTTATGGGAGATTAAAATATCTGATACTCTAGATTGCAAGTTCTTGACCCTAGCTTAACTGAAATAATTGTCCTTACATATCATCAAATTCAAACATGCGTTGAAACTGGTGCATGCTGCATTGGGTGGACTTTAAACAGTCTTTGTAGATGTGATCATTCGAATAATTTTTCTTCTTCATTTCCTTCAGCAAGTACATTAGAATTTAACAAGATCACTGCAGTTTTCCAGCTGAGAAGTTGAGATGTATAAAACTACTTCTGAATAACTGACAGAAGTTTCCAGAACAATGAAAATGAGAATACTATTCTGAAAAATAAATCTGCAAGTGACATAATAGTTTTGGATGCTGGAAATAAAAATTCTAACCTAAGCTGTTGTGTTCATATTTGCATTAATGCTCTTGGGAAAAGTATCATCCAGTAGCCCTTGTAAAATGATCTGATATAGCTTAAAGCATTCCTTATAAATCTGAGTTGATTTCAGTATTATCTATTTTTTATCAGTTTCATATCAGAAAATCCTTTGAATTGTAATAGACTGAGGTTATCGTCTATAACTAGTTTTAACTTGTGAAAATTACAGGGTTTTCTTATTTCAAAATTCTGATGGATCTTAATTCTTCAGTTAATGATGGAATAAGCACATAACAAATTTCCTGGCAATAAAATATCTGTAGAAATTCCCCTATTGCATCATTAAATATTTGAACTTAACAACTGTTGCAATAACAATCAGAAATATGAAGTTCTCTTGCTTCTTCATTCATATCATTCCTCCTTGCATACATTCATTCTCTATTATGTTTACGGATTGCTTATCTCACTTCTATTCATAATCTTTCTCATCCTCTCTGCCATTCTTTATCTGCCTCTCTTTGTTGTTTTATTCTTTCTGTCATTAAAATAATTTTCTCTGGAAATCTGGAAATATAATGCATTTACAAAATACATTTAATTTTATTCATTACTGCAAAGGTGTGACACATATAGGTACCTAGGTAGGTATTACTGTATTCTATCCGTCACTGAATGCTTACAGCGCCTGGACTTCCCCAAGCAGTCACCTATCTAAGTACTGACTAGCTTCATGTTGCTTAACTTCGGTGATTGAACGAGAACTGGTGTATTCAACATGATATGCCGTAAGCTTAATGTGACAGATGTGCATTGTGGTGCAGTGGATGTCGGCTTGGAAAGAGAAATTGGTGAGCCGAGTTCGAATTCCAGTTGAGTACCTTGCATTCATTTAAGCACTGGTACCCTTGGGTGTCACAATAAAAACACCCTTGGTAGCCCTGGCGAAGAATCAAGTATTCAGCTTTTTGACAAGATTATGAATTTCGCTATAAACTGCGCCAGGGTTCCAAATGCACAGGGAATACTGGAGGGGTGTAGTGAGTTCTATCTCAGCCAAGGCCGCAGGACAATGATTACTGTATTATAATATAAAATCTTTGGCTTGCTGTTGTTCACAGCTAGAACTGAAAGACCGATTAGATAAAATAATTAAATAAAAAGATGAAAAGGATTTTTCTTAGTTGAAGGAGAATCAAAATGAAGACAGCAAAGAAAGACTTGGAATTATTCCCTAAAGCACAAAAAATGCTATAAGTACAATAATACTCTCTCTCTCTCTCTCTCTTTCTCACTTTAATATTTTATAATAGATGATGTATGCTTTTCAGTAATTCTCTTTTTGTCTTATATTTTCTGTTTGAGGTTTTCTTTTATTTATCATGTGTGTTTGTGTGTACGTTGTCTTGCATTCCTTTGTTTAATCTTTTGTGTCTGTATGTGCATTCATATCTCTTTCTAGAGCACGACACATTAATGCACACATGAAAAGTAATATTCTTAAGATTATATTACATCTGGAAAAGAACAGGACAAGTTATTCAACCTGGAAAAGTAAAGGACAAGATCTTCTTCTTCTTCTTCTATGTGCCCTGTCCCTTCAGGACGTAGGCGATCATGGTTCTCCACATCTCCCTATCTCTTGTGGCTCTTAGTATATTTACTCCCGTTACTCATGTCAACCCTGGTTCCGTCAACCACCTGATCAGGCCCTGTAAATATTTTATCCGCTGCCTTCCTCTGTCTCTCTTTCCTTCTATCTGGCCAGTCAGTATCAGGTTCTCCAAGCTCTCCCTCCTTATTGCATGTCCCAGGAACTTCAGTTGTCTCTTCCTGATGCTCAGTATTCATTTCCTTTTTGTTGCCATTCATTCCAACACCTCATCGTTGCTTGCATAAGAAATTTCTTACTTAAAATATTGCGGCTAAAAATAAAATTCGAATGCAATATTTTAAGCAAGAAATTTATTATTTTTTATACTTTACTTCATCTTGTCCTTTACTTTTCCAGGCTTAATAACTTGTCCTGTTCTTTTCCAGGTTTAATATAATCTTAATAATATTTCTTTTCATGCATGCATTTTTCCATCTAATCCATGATTTTTACAGGCATTGCTATTAATTTAATATAAATTTAATGCTGAAAACCTCATTCAAAAATACTGAAAAGAAAAAAATTTATATGCAATTAATTAAAAAACAATAAAATAATTGATTATTTATAATTAATTCTGATAATCAATTCTTATAAAATGATAAGTAATAAGCAAAGTTTGATTGCCAAAAATGATAAAAGATATCATCAGAATTTATATGTTGAAAACTGCACACAAAAATATTAAACAGAAAAAGTTATAAAGAATAAGATTTATTATTAGAAGTGTTAGTCGCTCACTCACTTATGTACTTATGTAGTTTGTCTCCCTTTTTGGACTTCACATATTTTGATGTAACATCTTTTCTACTGAACCAAAATTCAAAAGATTTTCCAAAATGTAGCTTTTTTTTTTTTTTATAAGCGTTTCACCCCGAGCAAGGCATGTCACTGCCACTACTGTGCAGGGGGCTACGTAGAGTGAAGAAAGGCTGATTAAATATAGGAAATGTCAGAGAGTGGGTGATAGGTGGGTAAGGATACTGAGAATGAGGGTTGGGTAGATGAGAGTGTTCTGAGAATAGTTGGGAGTTAGAGTGATAGGAGGTGTCTATTGACCCTACATTTAAACACCTGGAGATTGTAACTGTCGGGAAAGCAGACTTGTGGAAGGGAGTTCCACAGGCGGGAAGCGCGAGAAAAGAAGCTGTTGGAGTAGAATTTACGGTTACATCTTATTTGTTTAACTGTAAAAGGGTGGGACCTAGTTGCTAATCTAGTATCTCGTGTAAATTCCTGCTTAGGCGGCACCAGTGATCTAAGCTCATCGGAGCAGAAGCCATGAAAGTACTTGTAGAAGAGGCACAGGGAAGCCACATCACGCCAGTGAGAAAGCGGCTGCAGCTGGTCTGCCAAGTCAGTATCAACCATGTTACAGATCCTCCTTTGTATTTTGTCAAGAAGCCCAAGGAGAGCAGCAGGGGCACCCAACCAGATATGGCAGCAATATTCAATACACGGGCGGATGGTAGATTTGTATATGTGCAGAATAGATTCAGGTGGGAAAAGGAGATAATCTATCTAACTCTGTAAACTGTTTGAAATTTGGTTGAGAACTGAATTAGTGGTGAAGCTTGAAAGCTGCCTAGATTCACTCAATGTCAGACTTAAGAATATATTCAAACACTGCCATGGTTGAATGATAGTTCCTTTGAGTTGTAACAGATTGAGGTTATTATCTAAAATTTTGAATTAATAATTTAGTATAAAAGATTCATACAAATACAATGGATAAAAATTGACATGTATTTTAATTTGGTTGGTTGTTTTGTTTGGGACTTGTGTTGTGGTGCAATGGATATTAGCTCATAACAAAAAATCAGGGAACTGAGTCTGAATTTCTGTTGAATTTTCTGCATTCACTTATGCACAAATACCCTTGGGAAAAGTATTAATCCATATTTTCTCCCTCCAGGTATGGATTGAATAGCAGGACAGATTAACTGGCAACCTGTCTATAGCAGAAAGAAATAGCAACCTACCGTGAGAAAATCTTCTGCCTAGTTAGTCATGGATTGAAAGAAACATGATCCCCCAAGCATGTAACATGTCTGGCACTTAACTAACTGATTGCTTTTGTTCAGTAGCATATCAACTTTTATGCCAAAATCTAAATATTTTTTTATGAATTTTTTTCATTTTTTGCAGATAATTGTTCAAGTAAACATAAAATTGTGGATTTACACTAAAAGGAAGATGACCCTTATAGAAATTCCTGTTGATTGATTCTTTTTTATTGACATTTTATGTAACTCAATATTCCTAAAAATAATCTTACTCTACACCCCCTATTTTTAGAATATAACAAAGTTTTCTGCAAGCTATTGTACCCTGTCATTCTGTTATCTATTTCTGCTATAGTTTCCACTAAGATGTTATCAATAATAATATTTTTAGGGATACAAGTTTTATTATTTAACCCACAGTTGGGAGAAGAAGAGGTTAATTCATAAGTTTTAGAAGGGTATATGTGCATAAGTGTATCTAACGAACCCAACTAGAGTTGAAAATCAGCTCTCCTATTAACAATTCAAAGCCATTATGCTTTACACCACCCATATATCCAAGCTTACAACACTTGGTATTCCCAAGAAGACACCTGTCTAGGTACTGATCAGGTGTGATGTTGCTTAAATTTGATTATTGTATGGGAATGCGTGTTTCATTGCGATGCGGCTATAAGCCCATGTGTTTTTAAGAAATGGGGATTGTTAGCAGAAAGGATCAAGAGAATTAATATGATTTCCAAGAACATAATGGAGCATTAGTATTCATGAGTGAATTCTATTGAAAGAAGTTGACAGTATGGTCAAAGTGAGTACTTCTTTTTCAGCTTAGAGGGTTGCTCAACCAATCAAAAGAAATTTTACTACTTGTTGTCAGTCAGTTAATTGCCATAAGGAATACACGCTTGGGTGATCATGTCTCATTCAAATCATGACTAATTAAGTAGAAGATTTTCCCACAATAGATTGCCATTTCCTTCTGTAGTAGACTCATTACCAACCAAGGTTATAGAACCCAGTCTGCCCTACTGTTTGAGGAAGGGGAATAAAAGGATTAATATTTTTCCTAAGTGTATTTGTATGGAAGCAAATGAAATGACTTCGATTAAAATTCAAAACTTGGTACCTATCAGAATTGTCTCCAACTAAGAATTTAGCTTGATGAAGACTCACTTACCACTTACGTCATATTATTAAGAGGAAGGTATTTCTGCCATACTCTGTTTGAAGAAGGTGAAGTTTAAGTATAAACAAAAGTGTATTTGTATCATCCCAAAATTTTCATGATTATAACTGGGCCAAGAAAAAGAGAACAAGCCATTAAAATACATTAGTATGTTTCATGATTATCAAGCAATGTTAGAACAGAATAAATCCCTCCCAGATATAGATTTGTAATTATGGGATAGTCATCAGCAGTCATGATGTGGTATTTGGTTCTGTCATCATAGAAAATCAACAATTCAAAAGCATTAATAGCAACATGAAGCCTGCCTCTTCTATTTGTTGTGACCCTTCAGGATATGGTCAAAAATAGCTCTCCACATCCTCTCCTTTGTAGGTTGGCATCTTTGTATCTCTTCTAATACTTATTCTGCCAAACATTTATGTTTTCTTTTTCAATATAGCGTTTTCCTTCATGAGATAAAAAAGGCTCTCCACAATTCACTCTCCTTTGTAAATCATATAGTATAGTTTGATATCTTTGTATCTTTCTCAATACTTATTTTGCTGACTGTGTACATCTTTTTCTTTTTCTTCTTCTTCTTCTTATTGATGGCATTTTCCTTCATGATGAAAAGTGCTTTTCAAAATTCACTCACATTTGTAGCTCTTTTTAAAGTTTGTCTTTCTTGATTTTCTTCTTCTATGTGCCCTGTCCCTTCAGGACATAGGCAATCATGGCTTTCCACATTTCCCTATCCCTGGTGGCTCTGAGCACGCTTTCTCCTGTTACACCATGCAACCCTTGTTCAGTCATAAGAACCTGTGTCAGCAATAGTTAAGATCAGCATTCGTTACCAGTAGCCAAAAGGTTGGAATTTCTTTGCATTTTCAACATTTTGCAAAGATAAATCTTTTGACTTACTTTGGCTAACTCCAGAAAATCTTTAATTTACTGACACAGAACTAGGGACGGTAGCACATTTTTTTTTTTTTTTTGGTAACAGAAGGGGGAGGAGAGACAAGAACGCTATAAATATTTTTACATTAAAGAAGAGAGAAGATAAAAAAAATTACATTTTAAATTCAATGTAAACCTATTCTTTTAGAAAATTGAGACAAAGAAAAAAAATAAAGTCATTCTGAAAGAAAATATATGTAAAAAAAATACAAAACATGAAAATGGATTAATCAAAATTGTTGTTTTTAAGCTAGTGTAAACTACATAAGAACCCTTCTTGATACCACTCCTAATTGTCATTCTGCCAAACATTTACTTTGTTTTCTTTTTGTTTCTGTTGCTGTTCTCATTCTTCTTGAATGTGTCATGTTCCATCATGATGTTGATGATCATGGCTCTCCATAATTACCATTCCTTTGTAACTCTTACTATATTTTGTCTTTTTTGCTATCTCATCCAAACATTCATCTCTCAACCATCTATAATACGACCTCATGCTGAGTTCAGCCAACCTTACTGACCTATGGACGATTCCACCCACATTGTGTTGTTCATCTTTAATTAGCCAAAGCAGGATATCTTGTTGTTACTTGACAAAGTTGGCCCAGACATGCAAGGGATTGGTATATAATAAAAACCAGATTTAAGATCGCAGTGACAGTGTAGATTTATATATATCTATATATATTGAATAAATACAAGATTACAAGCAAGTCAAAATGAAATGATGAAAAAGTTGGCTGGTATTTCAGTAGCATGATAATATTCATGTTCTATATACACATGGAATGATGATTTATTCAACTTGCAGCTAGTTGAATTTGGGCTGTCTCTTGCAAAATCTCTCTTGTGGCAGGCTATTTCAGCTTATCTGCTTCAATTCATTGCTAGTCCCAATTCACTGAATTTCAGTTTCTGTTCCAGTTTTATTAATAAAACAAAAAACTGGGGTGTTGAAGTTAGGAACTGGATTGCTATTTCCCCCTCCCTATATACATTTTAGCATCTCAAAATGTAAGTAATATCATTTAACCATTTTGACTTCCAATAAAAGGGGAGAAAATTTATGAGCTGCCCTGGTAATCAGTACACAGGAAATCCTCATGGCCGTATTTTGACCTAGGGTCACATATCATCAAAACCCACTCGACAATATTTTGACTACACTTAGGTAACTAGCTTTGATAAATTCACTTACTTCTCCTGGCAAAAATAATTTTGCACTCATTGTATCTTGGAATCTGTATTTTCCACTTGTTATCAGCTTGGCTACTTTTCCTGACAAAAATAATTGTATCCTCCAATTTTAGAGAAGTATTTTCTCATCTTGAAAATCACTTAAAATTAATACTAGACATCTGAAAAGAGGGTTACACATTTACATCTTCTTCTCCTGCTTCTTCTATGTGTCATGTACTTTCATGATGTGGATGGTCAAGGCTCTTCACAATTTCCTCTTATTTCTAGCTTTTAGTAATGTTCGTGTTTTTGCTGTCTCTCCTAATCTATATTTTGCCTACCACGTAATAATCATAATAATTAATATTATTATTATTTCATGTTGCATGTTTCTTCAAGATGTGGATGATCATTGTTCTCCACAATTGCCACTCCTTTGAAGCTCTTAGTATAGTTTGTCTTTTCTTTCACACCAAGTAGCTGTTCAGCCAACCATTTACATCTTCTTCATGTAGTGTGTTTCTTTATGAAGTGGAAGTTAAAGGCTCTCCACAATTACCTTTTCAGTGTAGCCCTTACTAAAGTCTGTTTGCTATCTCTCCTAATTCTTCTTCTTCTTTTTTGTGTCATGTTCCTTCATGAATTGGATAATAAAGGCTCTCCACAATGCCCTCTTCTGTGTAGTTATTTACATAGTGTGTCTATTTTGCTATCTCTCCTCAACCCTGTTCTGCAAACTGCTTACATCTTCTTTTCTATGAGGCATGTTCCTTAATGATGTGGATGATTGAGGCTCTCCACAATTCCTGCTCTTCTGTAGCTATTAGTATATTTTGTTGCCTTTGCTATCTCTCCTAATCCTTATTCTGCTAGCCATTTATTTCTGCTTCATCTTCCTCTATGATCGAGGTTCTCCATAATGTCTATTCTTTGTAGCTCTTAGTAAATTTTGTCTTTGTTGATATCTCTCCTAATCCCTGTACTGCAAATGATTAACTACTACTGCTGCTGCTTCTTCTTTAAAAATAGTATAAATTAATTTTAAAATAATAGAAATTAGTGTTTATATTTTATTTGAAGGTAAAGATAAATATATGAAAACTTGCTTCTTTTAGAACTTTTAGACTGTAAAGTGTTGTAGTTGCAGTATGTATCAAGAGATTCACACTAGAGAACTTTGTTGGAACAAAGGGTGAAATAATTATTTTGACTTTGAGATATTCAATGTTTTAAAATTTGATCAAACACATTTGACATGTGACAGAAGAGGAAAAAAATTATGTTCTCTTTATTTATTCAATTATTTTCTCTTTGATGTACTTACCTATTGAGTTTGAAGCTTTGTATGGGTCACAAATGCTTCCTGATGTCACACTTCAAAAGTCCTTCCAAAGATGTGATATCTTTCTTTTTGCTGTTCGTTTTTTTTTTTTTTGTTGCTAAAGATATCTTTTTAAGAAATTATCAATGCTCACTTCTGAGTTTTTCTTTTTTTTTTTTCAACTTATGAAGTTAAAGCATAAGTTTCCAACACTTTAGGACAAACTCTTGTATGCGGATAAAATTAGATTCTGAGCTCTTATTTATTTATTGTTAATCTTTATTTCCATTGATAATGTTTCCATACATGATGTATTCAACATTCATTGGCTGAACAGTTCGAGTTACTATTGGTTGAAATTTATAAAACCTTTCCTTTTAAAAACAGATTTTTAAGAAAACTCAAAAGTCTTTTGACAGGGTTTGGTATACAAGCCTTCTTCCTAAATTGTAAAGTTACAGCATCTCCAGGCAAATTTTCAAACTGATCCAGTTTTTCTTATCAAACTGTTTGGATGAGCTATCAACATGGTGCCTAGACTTTACAAATTTCAGTATAGTATTAGACTGGTGACAAGGTCTCACCAATTTACAGTTGAATTGGCTTGATATACATGTAAATTCTTAGCTAATCGTTTCTTTTTTCATGCTTCTCGCTTATGGAACTCTTTTCCACTACTATGCTTTCCAGCCAACTTTAATCTACAATAATTTAAATACAATGTCAATCACTTTCTACTGTCTTCCTGATTACTCTTCTTTTGTTCTTGATCCTTAGTAAAGATTCTGTTTTCTCAATTTTTCCCCACCCCTTGTGTTTTAGTGACTTTACTGCTTTGCTTAAGGTGAAATTGATTAAAAATTTTAAAAAAATATATATTTCTCAAGTTCACAATTATTTCTCTTTCTAGTATTGATGGGAGTTTCCTTCATAACCTTTTGTTTAAAAGGTTTGTGTAGAAAGTCAATATCTTAATTATGTCACTATTTTCTTTTCTAGTTAGTTTCTTTTGCCATTTTGGTTGTCATTGCAGTTGGAAATGTTTATTTTATGTGGTTTTGATTAGTTGGTATAGGACATTGTGATTTTGCAGTGCCACTCTAAGGTCATCTTCTTCAAGAAAAGTTTCATTTACTCGAAGCCATTTTTAATCAATGATAAGTTTGATATTCTTGAAAGAATGTTAACTGGACTTGAGAAACCTATTTTTCTAAAAAAATTGTTTGAAGTAAAAGATTTTATAAATTTCAACTGAAAGTAGTACTGGCTGCTCAGTCAATAAATGCTGAATGCTTCCTTATCAGGAAATGACTACTATTACCATGTTCTTTAAATTTATGTGTTAAAATTAAATGATAAACCATACAACACTGGGCATTTCCACTTACCTGCACATGCTGTGAACCGATAAAAAGTGTGCATAGAAGAGCACAATAACGCGTACCCAAAAACATTTACATATTCGTTTTACCTACTCATATATATATATATATATATATATATATATATATATATAAACAGATCTGTCTGTGGATGACTATTTACACTCTCACACCCTGATTGAGCACTCTAGAAGAATGGTAGATTTTAAAAAAACAGTAGCTACTCTAGCATCTACGAATCACTCATTCAGTAATGAATTAGAGCACTAACTACTGGTGCATGATACATCATATGCTAAAAGTCTGCTTTCTTCTACCAAGTGCTCATAGCTCAGGGGCAGAATCGCTGAATGACGCCAATTCAGTCAGGTTTCAATCCTGGGTAAAAACAATCGGATGTCTAACTGTACTAATGAGCTGTGATACAGTAAAACAGATCTGTCTACAGATGACTATATATATAAGGATGTCTGTAAAGTTCATGATGATTTTCAGTTACTTTTGTTCCAATGTAATTTCTGATTAGAGCACACTTCAAACTATCTCTTGAGAAAATCAGTTTAGAATTATTTAATTCATGTCAATTTTGCATTTTTACAAAATGAAAGATTATAAGGTGCATTTTAGACACTTTGTGCTTTTTTATTAGCTTAAAGGCAAAAATGCCTTGCAAGCAACAAAAAATATTCTCATCATCCTTCTGTAGAAGTATATTTCTGTAGTTTCAAGTCTTCAATTTATCTTTCTGATCATTCAGCTCTCACTGCCATACAGATGGATAGATATCACATAGCTCTCCTTTCTTTGCTTGTAGCAAAATTTTTCTATTCTTTAGTTTTCTGCTTAGTTTTTGGAATGGTTCATTGGCTATTTCAGTGTTGCTCTTTAACACTTCTGTTAAACACTTCATAGATATTTAAAATTTCTACATGTCTTTGATTTTGGTTCCTTTAATTTGCAGTTCACACTTTTGCCTCAAACTTTTGCTAACAACCATTACCATTAATATTTATTTAATTTCTTCTTACTCACACTACAACTATGGAGAAGCCAAAATCAATACTTGTTAGTGAGTTTGATTTTATGATATGAATATTTGCCTTTTGTTCTTTAGAAAATTCAACTTATGAAACTGAATCAATAAGTCTTTTACCTGACAGCTAAATTTTGATTTGAAATGTTCAAAATCTAATGTACAATCTCTGTGATAAATATTCACCAATCAAATAAATTTACTGTATATACCATGTTGAAAAATATTTGCAGTACATAATATATACTTTACTATTATTATTAAATGGTGGAATTATTTATGTATCTCCATAATACAACAAACAACTTTATTTGTTTTTGTAATTCAAATTTTTTAACCTTTATATTGCACTCTAGCTTTCAATACAAAAGGAAAAAAAATTATAAAGCAGTATCCATTCCTGATCCCTTCATATTCCATTAGTAAGAAGGAAGTTTCACAAAGAGAGCTTCTCCAGAATTGTAACTTTGTAGAACAAATCCCCATTAGGCTACTCCTTTAATCACTGAGAACTTCTTCTTCTTCTTCTATGTGCCCTGTCCTTTCAGGACGTAGGTGATCATGGCTTTCCACGTCTCCCTATACCTGGTGACTCCTTGTATATTTTCTCCTGTTACACCTTGCAACCCCCGTTCCATCATCCACCTCATCAGGCTCTTCAAATATGTTATCCACTGTCTTCCTCTGTTTCTTTTTCCTTCTATCTGGTCTGTAAGTATCAGGTTCTCCAAGCCCTCCTTCCTTATTGCATGTCTCAGGAACTTCAGTTGTCTCTTCCTGATGCTCACTATTAATTTGCCTTTTTTTGCCATTCTTTCCAACACCTCATTATTGTTCACATGCTCCATCCATGATATCCACAGCATCCTTCTGTAGAACCACATTTCCGCTGCCTCAAGTTTTTTCCTCATCTTCAATGATATTGTCCAGCATTCACTGTCATATTGAAGAACTGACATCACATAGCAATCAAGCACTCTCTTCTTTTTTTCTTGTGAAATTTTCCTGTGTCTTAGTATTTTACTCAGCTTCTGGAACACATCCTTCATCATGTATTTTCAAATTTAGTATCAGTCATTATCTAGCCTACGAATCCTCATAATATGCACATCTTATTTCCTATTTTACATAATTAAAATAATCGTATCCATTAACTCCCTTTCTTGGGTGGCTCTTGGGTTTTATATTGGTGAACAATAGTATAAAAGGTCAAATTTGAAAGAATTATGGTAAGAGTGTGTTGTACAAATTTTTCAAATCAGGAGTCAGATTTCAAGATTTGACATTTGGATTCCTGTGCCACTTTTTTCATATTTTGCTTGATTTTGGCATCACCAATATGTAAGTCACAATTTTGGTTGTCTCTTTTGCTGGAAGCCATGAATTCTGTCTTCCTACTATTAATAGTTAGTTCTTTCTTCTTACTTTCTTTGACTACCTAAATAAATAGTTTTTTCCTATATCAGTCAGTTAAGTGCCATATATAAAACACACTTGGGCAATCATGTCTCTTTTGATCCATAACTGAAGGTTCTCCCACAGTAGGTTGCCATTTCTTTCTGTAGTAGACTGGTTACCAGGGCTATAGAACCCAATCTATCCTGTTATTCAACCCATAGCTAGAGAGAGAAGAGATCATTCGTACTTTTCCCATAGTTATTTGTGTGTAAGGGATTTTGACAAATTCAAACTCGGCTCTCTGATTTCTTATTCTGAGCTGATATCCACTGCACGACAATGCACATTCTTTCTTGCATACCCACTTAAAAATAAGTTTATTTTTATTTTATTTTTTTAGCCATATGACAAGTAAATTGCTTAATATACTTTAGGACGAGTTCATGTTCGGTTCGCCACTTGATGTAAATTGGCTCTGTCTGTCACCAACCAAAAGTGTTTGTAAGACTTTGTACTGGGCCCAAACATTATAAACTTTTTCCAGTGTCTGAAAGCGCTTATTGAAGGTGGACCAGAAACTGATCATCTCTGGTCAGTCGACGCAGTGAGGACAATATGATGTTGAGAGATCCGAAACCCCCTAGTGATCCATGCAAAGACATCACTGACGACACTCTCTAGCGCCCCCACTACAGTGCGTATGTTTAAAAAAAAAAAGTGAGCAGGTGATAGTGAAGTATCTTGTGAGCAAAAGAATTTTAATTACTTATGTACTAAAAAATAAGTTCTTGTAGATATATTAGCTATTCATTTGAGAGAATATGAGGCTCTGAAGATCTGAAAATTTAGCCTCAACCTGGGTTCAACCAGATATGTAATTAAATGAAGAACTGAAATTTATAGTGGGTTACATTCAGAGAAGCTTTAGTAATATCAGCAAAAAATATCATCTTAAATAAAAGTAGACAAGGGAAAAAGTATGAATGATGGAGGAAATTCTGAACATGATGAAAAGCAAACAGTACCAAATGTATAATGCAGAATATGGAAGATTGCGCAAAACATCAGAACAAACGCAGGCAGGCAAAAGAGGTATGACTCAATGAAAAGAGTTCGGAAATAGAAATACTGAACATCACAAATAAGGCAGATATGAATGAAACAATACAAGAAATAACAAGACAAAGATGTGCTCCTTGGCAAGTTGCATAAATTCAAAAGAGAGGACACTAATAATAGAGAAAGAAAAATACATCAGCAAACTCTTCCATTATAAAAGAGAAAAACTTAATCACAAAAAATATGGAAGACTAGTAATCTAAAGTGAAATCAGCATTGCACAAAAACAAAGTAGCAAGACCAGATAAAATTGAAATAGAGATGCAGGCAGCTTTAGATGATTTCAACACTGACAAAAGTACCAATATAATAAATAAAAGTTGTAACATTGATGATATAACAGAAGATCTAAGTAGATGGATTTTCATTGCACTGCTTCTGAAGCCAGGTGCAAACAAATGCCATCTTCATTGTAAAATCAGCTTCATGAGCCGCACAACATAAAATGTATCATTCAAATTCTGATTAACAAAGCATGTAGTAGATTTAGTCCAGAATTAGGACAAGAACAGTGTGGGTTCCTTTAAGCCACTGGAACAAGGAATTTTTATGTTCAAAAAAACCTCAGCAAGAGTAATACAAATGTAGAAGGATGCATACCTATGTTTTATAGATTAAACTAGCAGTATAGCCTGGCATTGCTCGAGTGTAATGAAAGCTTTAAAACTAATCCATGGTCCTGGAGCTCAGTCTCTTTAGACGTTGGCACAAAAGACTAAAAAGCAATAGTTATTTCCAGTTAAAGTGAAACTGTAAACTGAAAGAAAAATGAATGGATGTAAGTCAAATTTTGATTTCCTGGTATCGATATCAAATAAGTTTTTTTCATTGTAAACTGAATTTTGAAGGCTAAATAAGTCCTCTGAGTAAATGGTATCATGGCTGAGATTAAGAACTACAATTATACCTACTTAGAGCCAAACCTGAAGCAAAAACTAAAATAAAAGGGCTGAAAAAATACAGACATACAGGCAGATAAACAGACACACACACACAAACATCTTGCATTTTATATATATATATATATATTATCAATTTTCTGCACTATTGTAAGAACTGCAACCTTGAAACTTCTGAATATCATTTCTTATGTCTTGTCTATGAGTGTATCAAATTTGATTAAAATCGGACCATTCCTTCTATAACCCGATTTTTTCGATTATTGATTTTCAATATTTATTGGAGGTACCTTGACACAAAATCTAGCTAAGAACACTCGCAGACGCTTATAGTATAACTGTGTAAATTTTCAAGAAAATCGGTTCAGCCGTTTTGGAGTCTATAGGTAACAGACAGACACACCCACACCCACACACACACACACACAAAGTTCCATTTATAAATAAGTTTAGATTTAGATTTAGATGTTTGATAAGGTATACCCCATAAGGAATGAGCACTTGGAAAAATTGTTATTAACCGAAAATATAGAAGGCAAGAGAGGCAGAAGATGGTATTGCATAACCTACCTAACGAGTTTGGGAAAATGATTGGCAGAACAGATAATTATGAGAGATAGGGAAACAACACAATTTACTAAGAGTTACAAAGGACAAGAAAATTTTAAGCCATTCTTAGTAATTCAGAATCTGGTCTTGTTATGTCGCCAAGTATAAATGAATAACTCAACAACAGAATCAGAATATAAGTTGTATTCCACAGAAAGACGGTTAGTATATACAGAAGTGATTAGTAATATTTACAATAGAAAGATACAAGAGTCCAATCCGTCGTAAGATGTGTGTATACGTGATTACTTCCGGTACGTCACCGGAAGTGTGACTAACTCTTCACTGACTTGCACTGACTCTTCAGTAACTCATTAGAGACTCTCAAGTGACTCTCTACCACTCCCTTGTAGAGAATCCACCATTGCTATATATATAGCAATGGGAACAGTCCATTTGTAGTCAAATAGGAGCGGCACCCTAACAGGTCTCAAACTTTTTTTAAAATCATTTCACCCCAAACAAGACAGTAATGCCATGAGAATGCGGGGAGGGAGCCCAGGAACTGAAGTTGAATGAGGAGACGTTCGTGGAGATGGTTGAAGACAGAAAAAAAAGGAACAGGGTTCAAGAAGATAGATGATGATGATTGATGTTGAGCTTAAAGTTTCAAAGATTGTAGTTGACAGGGAAGCAAGAGATTGTAAAGAATTTCCACAGGTGATAAGTGCACACTAGCTACTTCAACAGTAAAATGGTGACACAGCCTAGTAGCATTTTTATATTCATGTAGCCTTTTTTTTTTCTACAGGGTGCAAATGATATTCATATTTATATTAAGATATTTTTTTTTCAATCATTTCACCCCAAGAAAAGCAATAATGCCACTAAGATGCAAAGTGTGAGAGAATATCAGAAAAAGAAAAATATTATTAATATTTGGTTTTGATAATGAGAACTGAACTTGGAACTTCTTACTCTTTATAAAATTTTGTTACCTCTTCCATCCAGTACTTGACAGTTTGGAATCAATTATTGCATGAAATTGCATCTCCAAGTGAGAGACCCTTTTCTCCATTGTTGACAGAACTTTTAGCTCACATAATAGTGATTTTGACTCGTTCTACTTCTGACCATTTCTTTGTCCTTTTAATGCTTTCTTTTGACCACATCTTTCAGTAGGGTATACATAACTTGCAATGTTATGCATGACAGTCTACTTCAGATATTGTTATAACACCAATCAGATGACTTTTCACATTCAACATCCATGTATTATCATACCTGATAGGGTAGCCATATTTGATATTCAATGTAATTTACAAGGTTCTACATATATCAGTAATTTCTGTGCACATCTCTACTGATTGAGTTGGATGAATGTTATGATTTTCTTACATTGCATTATGCATATTTTCATAATGTAACTAAAGTGTCATACTTAATAACCAGGAAAAAAACAGACAATCTACAACCATTTCTTTTGATTGATTTGTTTTTTATCATTTGTCAATCCTTTGCAGGTTATTTAAATCAGAAAACATTTTTAGATCGTAAGAATTTCTTTTAGATAATAATGATTTAGTGATACAAATCATACTAATTAAACCATAGTGGGCACCTCAAAGTTGTGTAGTAGTTAGCAAGCTTGTCTCACTAGAATCATCACAACTGAGTCGTGAGGTTGATCCTCACTGGGTTTCCCATACTTTCAGGCTGGTGCCACATCTAAACTGTGCTTAGAAAATAAGGGCACCTCGAGGTAGTGTAATGGTTAGCAAGCTTGTCTCACTAGAATCATTAAAACTGAGTTGTGAGGTTGATCCTCACTGGGTTTCCCATACTTTCAGGCTGGTGCCACATCTAAGCTGTGCTTAGAAAATAAGGGCACCTCAAGGTGGTGTAATGGTTAGCAAGCTTGTCTCACTAGAATCATTAAAACTGAGTTGTGAGGTTGATCCTCACTGGGTTTCCCATACTTTCAGGCTGGTGCCACATCTAAGCTGTGCTTAGAAAATAAGGGCACCTCGAGGTGGTGTAATGGTTAGCAAGCTTGTCTCACTAGAATCATTAAAACTGAGTTGTGAGGTTGATCCTCACTGGGTTTCCCATACTTTCAGGCTGGTGCCACATCTAAGCTGTGCTTAGAAAATAAGGGCACCTCGAGGTAGTGTAATGGTTAGCAAGCTTGTCTCACTAGAATCATTAAAACTGAGTTGTGAGGTTGATCCTCACTGGGTTTCCCATACTTTCAGGCTGGTGCCACATCTAAGCTGTGCTTAGAAAATAAGGGTACCTCGAGGTAGTGTAATGGTTAGCAAGCTTGTCTCACTAGAATCATTAAAACTGAGTCGTGAGGTTGATCCTCACTGGGTTTCCCATACTTTCAGGCTGGTGCCACATCTAAGCTGTGCTTAGAAAATAAGGGCACCTCAAGGTGGTGTAATGGTTAGCAAGCTTGTCTCACTAGAATCATTAAAACTGAGTTGTGAGGTTGATCCTCACTGGGTTTCCCATACTTTCGGGCTGGTGTCACATCTAAGTTACGCTTAGAAAATCACTAATTAAACCATAGCTGGCTGAGGAGAGAAGTGGTCTATTCATATCTTTCCCAAGGATATTAGTGTGTAAGTGAATATACTGAACTGGAATTGGAACTCAGCTCGCAGATTAAAAATTTCAAGCTATTATCCATAACACCATCTGCACATTCAAGCTTACAGCATCTGGTATTTCCAAGTAGTCACCCATCTAGGTACTGACCAGGCTTAATGTTGCTTAATTTTGGTGATCATACAGAAAGTGGTGTTTCAACAGGATATAGCTGTATACCCCATTTCTCTTGAAGCAGTGGATATAGTAATAATAATGAAAGGTTTCTGGTGTTGTATCTGTGATTGCTTGCTTCCTTTATTTTTTTTTTATAGCTTACTAGCCTGGCATTTCTCAAGTGTTATGAAAGCTTTAAAACTAATCCATGGTCCTGGAGCTCAGACTCTTTGGACGTTGGCACGAAAGACTAAAAAGCAATAGTTATTTCCAGTTAAAGCAAAACTGTAGACTGAAAGAAAAATGAATAGATGTAAGTCAAATTTTGATTTCCTGGTATCGATATCAAATAAGTTTTTTTCGTTGTAAACTGAATTTTGAAGGCTAAATAAGTCCTCTGAGTAAATGGTATCATGGCTGAGACTAAGAACTACTATTATACCTATTTAGAGCCAAACCTGAAGCAAAAACTAAAATAAAAGGGCTGAGAAACTGATTTTGATCAGATCCAGTGGGATATCAGGTATTGATTTCTAATATCAGAGTCAAATATGTATAACAGACAATTATGTTTTAACCCTCTAGGGCCATTCGTATCATATTTGATACAGTATTTCCCTATAAGGAAACATTTGGTATTCATTGACTGAGCAGTCAGTACTGCTTTCATTTGAAATTTATAAATTATTTCTCTTAAAAAATTTTTCAGGAAAATATTTCTTTCAAGGCTTGTTTTCATACTGTATCAAATATGATACGAATGGCCCTAGAGGGTTAAGTGTCATATTTTAGCTTTAATTTCTGGTTAAAATAAAGACAAAAATTCTCCAACATTTGGATATTTTTTTCATTATGCTAGTTCTAAGCAAAATTTATTTACTTATGTTCCAGGCCATGAAATGATTGACATCATGATGCATACAATCATACTACTCTCCCACCAATCAATATTAAACTCAGTATTTTAAAAAAATTATTAGCATTCACCACTCAAGTACCTTTTCATGATCCTCATATAATATTTATCCTCAAGTAGATGGTATTGTGATGGGATCTTCTTTAGGTCCCCTTTTTTCTAATTATTATATGGCACATTTAGAGAATAAAATAATGACACTAATAAACCCCCTATATATCTAAGATACATAGATAACATTTTCATTTTAGCTAAAAATATTGATCAAATTACACAACTTAAAAACAAATTTGAAAGTCACTCCATCCTCAAATTTACATTAGTCAGTCAGTTAAGTGCCATACGTGATACACACTTGGGCGATCATGTCTCGAAAGAGACATGACTGACCGGGCAGAAGATTATCCTGCAGTAGGTTGCCATTGCTTTCTGCGGTAGACTAGTTGCCGACCAAGGCTATAGAACCCAATCTGTCCTCTTATTTAACCCATAACTGGAGGGAAGAGACGGATTAATACCTTTCCCAAGAGTATTTGTGTGTAAGTGAAGGCAATGAATTCAGCTGGAATTCGAACTCGGCTCGCCGATCTCAAGCTCCGAGCCGATATCCACTGGACTACAACGCACATCCCCATTAGTACTTAATATTAACAATAAGATTTCATTCCTTGATGTATTTATTGATTCCAGCACACATAGATTTACTACTTCTGTGTGTAGAAAACCAACTAGCATAAATTTGTGTCTTCTTAATTATAAGAGTGAATGCCCCCAACGATATAAATTAGCTCTTATAAAAAACTTAATTCAATGCACACAAATGATATTTTCTTCCAAATCCATATTCTATAGAAATTATACAACATTAAACAAACACTTGTTAACAATAGATTTCCTAACACCGTCACTGATCAACAAATTCAAATTTATCTCAGTAAACTTAGTAATACCTCTAACAATATTAATAATATTAATAATAATAATGTATGTCAAAATAAACATAACTCTATTAAGTTATACTATTGCAACCAAATGCATAATAATTACAAAGATGAGGAAACAATGCTCAAATACATAATAGGTAGAAATGTTAAACCAATTAATAATAATAAACAAATTAAGCTCATCATATATTATGAAAAATTTAAAACAATTGACCTGATAGTGTCTAATAGCCCTACAACCAATTAACTAAATCCTCTACATAAAAGCCAATGTAGTGCGTCAATTTACATGCCTGTTCAGAGATTGTATCTCTGATACTAATAATAAACCCACTACATATATTAGTTTTACCATAACCATGCTCTCCCATAGACTTACCTGTCACCTTTCTGATCATAGTTCAATTAAACAACATTTCTTAGAAAAACATAGACATGTCTGTATTATTAGACAGATTTTAGTCTAAAACACAATAATACTCACACATACACAACTAAAAATTCTTTTTAGATAGTAGAGGCCATCTACATTAAATCAAAGCAACCTACACTCAATAAAATCATATTTTGATATAGTCACAATACATTACATAGCATTTAGACATATGGTTCTGTTGTTAACATTTTGGTCTCTCATGTGGTGTGACGTCATAGAACCGCATTACTAGTTTATGATCTGCATCTGCTTTTCAGTTACTGTTATCATCACATAGCAATTTTTTCTGTCAATACAAGAGAATATCATCTTTGGTGGTGGATATCTTTATCTTAACGTCTCTACAACCACTCTGAAGATGGCTCATGTGAGCCAAAAGCTTAGAACCAGCATAATAAAAAAATATCCAAATGTTGGAGAATTTTTGTCTTTATTTTCACCAGAAATAAAAGCCAAAATATAATGTGTAGAACAGCTTATGATTAAACATAATAAACATTCATTGTTTATTGCATTTAACATATCTATATATATATATATATATATATATATATATATATATATATATCTGTGTTAGCAGTATAGCCTGGCATTGCTTGCATGTAACAAAAGCTTTAAAACTAATCCATGGTCCTGGAGTTCAGACTCTTTGGATGTTGGCATGAAACAACTAAAAGCAATAGTTGTTTCCAGTTAAAGCAAAACCGTAGACTGAAAGAAAAATGAATGGATGTAAGTCAAATTTTGATTTCCTGGTATTGATATCAAATAAGTTTTTTTCATCGTAAACTGAATTTTGAAGGCTAAATAAGTCCTCTGAGTAAATGGTATCATGGCTGAGATTAAGAACTACAATTATACCTACTTAGAGCCAAACCCGAAGCAAAAACTAAAATAAAAGGGATGAAAAAAATACAGACATACAGGCAGATAAACAGACACACAAAAAACATCTTACATTTTATATATATATATATTATCAATTTTCTGCACTATTGTATGAACTGCAACCTTGAAACTTCTGAATATCATTTCTTATGTCTTTGTCTATGGGTGTATCAAATTTGATTAAAATCGGACCACTCCTTCTATAACCCTATTTCGTCAATTATCGATTTTCAATATTTATTGGGGATACCTTGACACAAAACCTAGCTAAGAACACTCGCAGATGCTTATAGTATAACTGTGTAAATTTTCAAGAAAATCGGTTCAGCCATTTCGGAGTTTATAGTTAACGGACACACACACACAAAGTTCCATTTATAAATAAGTTTAGATATACACACAGCAGTCTTTAGTATAATAGAAACTATTATTACTTTTATTGTCATCATTATTGTTGTTTTTCATCTCTTAAAATTTCTTTAATTTCTCTCATTACTATATCTGCATATTATAAGAATCTCCATATTATAATATCTATATATTATAAGAATCTACATATTATAATATCTATATATTATAAGAATCTATATATTATAATATCTATATATTATAAGAATCTACATATTATAATATCTATATATTATAAGAATCTCCATATTATAAGAAGCATACATGGACACTTTTTCTTTACTTTAATGTATATATGGTATGTGTGTTGTAGTGCAATGCATATTGGCACAGAATGATATATAGGAGTGCTGAGTTCAAGTTCCAGTTGAATTCATTGCATTCACTTACATTTAAATACCCTTGAGAAAGGTAATAAACTGTCTCTTCTCCCTCAAGCTATGGGTCAAATATTAAGACAAATTGGCTTCTATAGCCTTGGTTGGCAACCACTCTACTGTAGAAGAAAATGGTAACCTACTGTGGAAAATTCTTCTACCTAGTCAGTCATAAATTAAAAGAGAGATAATCCCCCAAGCATGTTTAACATATGGCACTTACCTAACTGAATGTGTATATATATATATATATATATATATATATAAATTTGTGTATTTGAGCAACAAATTTTCATTTGGACATGTCAGATTAAATAACTTGGAAACATTGTGTCTGCTTATTTTTAATAAAATCCGTTCATACTCACGGATAATCTTTCGCGTATTAATATTGAAAGAATCCATAAATGAGCTGTAACGTTGACAGGTGTTATTATCATTCATTTCCCAATGTACCCATGTACTTTCAATCTCTTTCCGAGATCATCTTCAAGGGTGTGAGTTATGGTAACAAAAAATAACCGCAAAACTGTGTTGCTAAAAATTACTGTAAATTTCATTTTCTGCTTCAAATATAACAAATATAATTTAACACATGCATGACCATGACATTACAACATATAAAAAAATTTAATTTTGGATAATTTTTCGTTCTAATGAACGCTAGCAATTTGTCATCCGTTATATTTCTGACATAATATATATATATATATATATTATGCAAATATTGTTTTGGGGATCTTGTTTTCTTTGTATAGTACAAAGAAAATTAGATAATTAGTGAAAAAATGATGACATAGAAATATTAAATGGTGCAGAGATATTAAAGACCTTAAAATAAATTTCCAAAGCAAGTTTTAAGCAAACTGTAAATAATATTGAAAAAATTAGCAAATGCATTTTTGAAAGAGCATACAAATATACAAGCAATTTGTTAGGAATTAACCAGTGTCATAGTTTTAAAAAAGCTATAAACTGATTTAAAAAAAAAGAAAAAAAGAAGAATGAGTGGATGTTCATCCACTTCGATATAAATGATTTTTACTTCTCCATTACCAAAGTATCGCTGACGAATACCATCATGTTAGTCCAAAATATTGTAATATTAACAAGAAAGAAATGAAAATGATAAGGCAGGTGCAAAAACCCATGTTGTATCATAATAGATGTCTGTGGATGAAATGAAACAATGAAGAATTCAAAATTATCATCAGAGTATATAATTCAGCAGAAGCATATGTGAAAGTACGGATATTCTTAATATGTTGAGATATTTGTTCAATATCAATAATGACTTTAGAGATGATGATGTAATCTTATTACATAAAATATATTTGAAAATCATAGACCAATCAAGAAAAGAACTGGTAAAATTCTTCCAAGTTGATGACCTAAAAATCGCTACAACAAATGCAAAAGTGATTAACTTTCTTGACATGTATTTGTCTATATTTCTGAGATGAGGTATTATTTATACTATTTACATTATTTGCACCATTGTCCTCATCTTTGTTGCCATCGGCTGTTGTGTGCTCTGGCCTTCTTCAGGTGCTAGGAATTTTAAACCACACCCTTTATTACAACCATTGGGGTATATCATTCTCATCCTTGCATAGAGCCTCGTTTGGTAGTCATGAGTTATCTCCCTCTAAGTTACTTGTTCACCACTGCTGTAGCCTGATATTGAACTCACAACTCTTTGGGTCAAGTCACAGGAACTAAACAATGTCTATATCCACTGAGCCATGTGGTTTTAAGGACCAGAGCCACTGAATTTCTGGGACTTATAAACATAAGGTTCAGTTACTATTTTTTTACCAGAGTTCATATTGTAATTTTTTAATGTTAATGGTTTTCTCTAGTATTTTTTACCAGAGCTCATATTGCAATTTGACACTAATGATTTTCTCCGTATTACTGGTTGCCATATTTTTTTATCTCTATGCTCAGTCAGCTTAGGAGATTTTTATAGCCTAGCATAAGTGCTGATTCGTTAAGTTCACATAGTTTCCAGTGGTGTTCTTTATCTATTATTTCAACTTCATCCCATAGGGGCCAGTGATTCCCTTTCTCCCTCTATATGTGGTCAGCCACGCCTGATTTTTCTATCTTCCCTCTTGTTACGGCCTTGCAATATTCTTCTACCTTACCTTTTTCTCTTATTTCTTTCCACAGCTACACTCAGTCCTTATTCATGTCCTTTTCTGTTGGGAATCTTACTCGGTTGAAGTACCTGGGTGATGTCACTGAGTGCAAAACACAGGTGTTGGGCTGGTGAATTTAGTTTTGATGGCCAGGATCAACAATAGGTCAGCATCCAAGGTGTGACTGAGTACAACAAAATAATATGTGTCAGGAGATAACTATTTAAGTGTTGTCAGCTGTCACACAGAGTCAGTTTAGAGAGTTGACTTTAGCAGTTGCAGATAGTAGTTGAGTTGTCAACTCATGCATGTGCCTATTGCCAATTAAATCCTGACTCCATACTACACATAAAAGAGAATAATAAAAAATATTGAATATTTTTATATGTCCATGTCCATCTATATATATATATATATATATATATATATATATATACACACACAGTGTTATATATTTATTTCTACCAGCCTGATCATATATGATAAATCTTTTTTACAAAAATGTGTGTCACTCGGCAGGATTTGACCCTGCAACCCCTATCTGTATATATAAGGGTCCCAGGTTTGAATCCTGCCAAATGACACACATTTTTATAACAAAAATTTATCGTAAATAATCAGACCAGTAGATATAAATATATAATACTCTTTAATTAAAAACAGAATATCTACTTAAATACAAGTAATGATCAAAAATAATGTTCAAACAAATCATTTCAAATTGTCGGTTGTTTATAACCAGTTTCGTTAATTTTCGTAACATGTTTGCACACACACACACACACACACACACATATATATATATATGCACAAACACACCCACACATATATATATTCATTGTTATGCATGATAAGCATTTTTTTTTTTAAATATTGAAAATGCTGAAGCTGGAAAAATATCTACTCTTGATCAGTTGGAGGGAAAATATAGAATATGAATTTTTGTCAAAGTTTCCAAATTGAGTACATATTCATTGATTCAAAATTGAAATTTAATACCATCAGGCTGTTGGTTTTTTAGCCTTTTTTTCTCCTGAAACTGCATTTATTTTCAAATTAAGAAAATAATATTTTGCACAATTTTTTATCACAAGTATTGCGCCAACTCATTTATTGATGCTTTGAGTTTTATACATAATTCTGATTAAAATATTTTTCATTTTATTTATCTTCACTTTGTTTTGTTTTATTTTGTTTTCCCAGGGCCAACTGGTCTATGCCAATTATGGAGAAAAGTCTGACTTTGAAGCATTGATCAAAAATGGTCTTATAAATAACAGTATTGTGATCATGAGATACGGGAAAGTGCATCCTGGGAGTAAAGTAAGTATCCATTTTTTGGTTTCCTACTTTACTTGAAATCTTTTGGTGGACTTCTTTGAAGCAGCCTCTTTAAGTAGCATATTCCTGTAGGCGAGAATCAATCATTTTTCTTTTAATATTTGTAAACTGTGCACAATCATTGATCTTAAGAAGCATAGTAGAGTGGGTTTTTTATTGTATTTTTCCATGCAATGTTCCTTCAGAACATTGACGATCATGGCACTCCGCAACTTCTTTTTCATTAATATCTGCAAACTATGCATAACCATAATTGATCTCAGGAAATCCGAGCACTCTCCAGTTGTATTTTTTTCATGCCATGTCTCTTTAGGGCATGTGGGGAGTGGGGTATGAATCTCTACAGGTTCGTTTTCTTTTAATATCTTAAACTGTAAATTTTCACGACTGTTTTGGGGAAAGTGAATATGTGAGTAGTGTAATGGATAGCAACTCAGAACAAGAAATCAGAGAACCAAGTTTGAATTCCAGTTGGGTTCATTACATTCACTGACATGCACATACTCTAGGGAAAGATATGAATCCATCTCCTTTCTTCAGCTTTAGGTTAACTAGTAGGACTTGAAAAAAAAATCATTGTTATTCCCAGTAAACCATTAATGCCATATTTTTTAATCATCTCACTTCAAGCAAGGCAATAAAGCCACTAAAACAGAATGATTTCTGTATGTTAGAGAATATAAAAAAAATCACTCTTAAGGAGAGAGAACAATAAAAGAACAAATGTTATGAAAACAGAAAATAACAATTGATATTGCATTTAAAAATACCTGCAAAAAAAAAAAAGAATTATTCTTACAATTCAAAATATTTTTTGGCTATAAACAACTCACAAAAAGTCGATAAGTCATAAAAATAATCAGTGAATTAATCAATATGGGTAAGATATCACATCACTCAATACGTCCTGGGAGTAATTAATAAAGTAACAACTTTTAGGCAGAATTCAATTTTATTCATCAACATAGTCTCTTTCTAGAGTGATATGCTGATTCTAATGGTTCTTTAACAATTCAATGCATTTTTGTAGAACGATTTATCTTTGGCCTCAAAATATGCCTCAGTTTCCGATATCACTCCTTCATTAGAGCCAAACCTCTTTCCCTGGAGCATTCTTTTGAGATCTGCAAACAACCAGTAATCACTGGGGGCCAGATCTGGAGAACAGGGTAGATGTGGAAGCAGTTCTAAGTGAAATTCATGTAGTTTTTCCATCTTTGTGATTGACTTGTGACACAGTGCATTGTCTTTATAAAAGATCACTTTTTCTTCTTCATTTGTGGCTGTTTTGTAGCAATTTCTTCCATCAAATGCACCAAATAATGCTGCATAATACTTGCTATTGATGGTTCTTCCTTTCTCAAGGTAATCGATGAACAAAATAGCCTGCGTATCCCAAAATACAGAAGCCAAAACCTTGCCTGCTGATCTTTGGTCATTTTGAACAGCTTTCACCTACTGCTGTCCACTCAGCTGACTGCCAATTTAGCTCTGGAGTGAAGTGGTGGATCCATGTTTTATCCACTGCCACAAATTGATGCAAAAACTTTGTCTTCTTGCATTGAAACAGTTGCAAACAATGCACTGAATTGTTAACATGTTGTTGTTTTTTTATCAACTGTGAGCAAAGGTGGCAACCACTTTGAATTCTGTTATTTGTTGGCTTTTATTTGTTTTTTATTTCATAATTGAATTTTTAATTAGTAGCCATTTTCAAAAAATCTACGATCAATCTCCTTGTATATCAGTGAATGTTGGATAATGTCTTCACAAATAAATAAGTGACTTAAGGCAACAGAAATGTGATTTTATAGAAGAATACTGAGAATACCATTGATGAATCATGTAAGTAATGAGGAAGTTTTAATGAAAAAGAAAGTAAGATTATTTCTAGAATCAGAAAGCAGAAGCCAAAATTTCTGGGACGCATGAGGAAGGAAGACTTGGAAAATTAAAGATTAAAGGCAAAATGGACACAGTGTTATCTACCTAATAAATCGATGTGAATGGATAGGAGAATAGTGACTGGGAGAAATAGTAAAACAATAAAGCAAACTAAGACTTATAAAGGACAAGAAGCTGTGGAGAGCCATGATCTTCTACATTCTGAAGAGCCATGACACATAGAAGAAGATACCAGCAATTGCTTCCTGTGTAACTGACTTCTGTGATATCTTTATAAATTTTTGTGAAAGATATTGATTGACACACATCATCAGTGATGTTTTTAGCAGGGGATCATTAGGGGCTTCAGGTCTTTTGACATCATACCTCTTAACCATGGTGACCCAAAAACTGACTGGATATAAGAAAAAACAATAAATGAATGAAGAGATTTTTAAAGAAGAATGAATAAAGAAAAAAAGGAAAAGAAAATAGAAGGAAAGGAAAAAATGACATAGAAAAAATTACAAATGTGAAAAATATGTAAAACAGAAAAAATATCCAAAAGAGAAAAAATTAAAAGCAAACAAAAACATAAGAAAACAAACAAAACAAAAAAATGAAATACAAAAAAAAAGAACTTCCTGCAAAAAAATAATGGATGAGATTGATTTGCTACTTTGTTACAGCTTATCAACTTTTAAAGCCAAAATATATTTTGGATTGCAACAATTCGTATTTTGAAACTTAACATTACATTAGCAATTTTCTATAGATAACAATGATTTGATAACTAGCTAGCTAGCTAGCTAGCTAGATAGATAGATAATGAATAGGGATAGATAGATAGATGGATAATGAATAGATAGATAGATAGATAGATAGATGGATAGATAGATAGATAGATAGATAGATAATGAATGTAGATAGATAGATAGATAGATAGATAGATAGATAGATAGATAATGAATGTAGATAGATAGATAGATAGATAGATAGATAGATAGATAGATAGATAGATAGATAGATGAATGTAGATAGATAGATAGATAGATAATGAATGTAGATAGATAGATAGATAGATAGATAGATAGATAGATAGATAGATAGATAGATAGATAGATAATGAATGTAGATAGATAGATAGATAGATAGATAGATAGATAATGAATGTAGATAGATAGATAGATAATGAATGTAGATAGATAGATAGATAATGAATGTAGATAGATAGATAGATAGATAGATAGATAATGAATGTAGATAGATAGATAGATAGATAATGAATGTAGATAGATAGATAGATAATGAATGTAGATAGATAGATAGATAATGAATGTAGATAGATAGATAGATAATGAATGTAGATAGATAGATAGATAGATAGATAGATAATGAATGTAGATAGATAGATAGATAGATAATGAATGTAGATAGATAGATAGATAATGAATGTAGATAGATAGATAGATAATGAATGTAGATAGATAGATAGATAATGAATGTAGATAGATAGATAGATAGATAATGAATGTAGATAGATAGATAGATAATGAATGTAGATAGATAGATAGATAGATAGATAATGAATGTAGATAGATAGATAGATAATGAATGTAGATAGATAGATAGATAATGAATGTAGATAGATAGATAATGAATGTAGATAGATAGATAGATAGATAGATAGATAGATAATGAATGTAGATAGATAGATAGATAATGAATGTAGATAGATAGATAGATAGATAGATAGATAATGAATGTAGATAGATAGATAGATAATGAATGTAGATAGATAGATAGATAATGAATGTAGATAGATAGATAGATAATGAATGTAGATAGATAGATAGATAGATAGATAGATAATGAATGTAGATAGATAGATAGATAATGAATGTAGATAGATAGATAGATAATGAATGTAGATAGATAGATAGATAATGAATGTAGATAGATAGATAGATAGATAATGAATGTAGATAGATAGATAGATAATGAATGTAGATAGATAGATAGATAGATAGATAATGAATGTAGATAGATAGATAGATAATGAATGTAGATAGATAGATAGATAATGAATGTAGATAGATAGATAGATAATGAATGTAGATAGATAGATAATGAATGTAGATAGATAGATAGATAGATAGATAGATAGATAATGAATGTAGATAGATAGATAGATAATGAATGTAGATAGATAGATAGATAATGAATGTAGATAGATAGATAGATAATGAATGTAGATAGATAGATAGATAGATAGATAGATAATGAATGTAGATAGATAGATAGATAATGAATGTAGATAGATAGATAGATAATGAATGTAGATAGATAGATAGATAATGAATGTAGATAGATAGATAATGAATGTAGATAGATAGATAGATAATGAATATAGATAGATAGATAGATAGATAATGAATATAGATAGATAGATAGATAGATAGATAGATAATGAATGTAGATAGATAGATAGATAATGAATGTAGATAGATAGATAGATAGATAGATAGATAGATAGATAGATAGATAATGAATGTAGATAGATAGATAGATAGATAGATAGATAATGAATGTAGATAGATAGATAGATAGATAATGAATGTAGATAGATAGATAGATAGATAGATAATGAATGTAGATAGATAGATAGATAGATAATGAATGTAGATAGATAGATAGATAGATAATGAATGTAGATAGATAGATAGATAGATAGATAATGAATGTAGATAGATAGATAGATAGATAGATAATGAATGTAGATAGATAGATAGATAGATAATGAATGTAGATAGATAGATAGATAGATAGATAGATAGATAATGAATGTAGATAGATAGATAGATAGATAGATAGATAATGAAGATAGATAGATAGATAGATAGATAGATAATGAATATAGATAGATAGATAGATAGATAATGAATATAGATAGATAGATAGATAATGAATATAGATAGATAGATAGATAATGAATATAGATAGATAGATAGATAGATAGATAATGAATATAGATAGATAGATAGATAGATAATGAATATAGATAGATAGATAATGAATATAGATAGATAGATAATGAATATAGATAGATAGATAGATAATGAATGTAGATAGATAGATAGATAATGAATGTAGATAGATAGATAGATAATGAATGTAGATAGATAGATAGATAGATAATGA
This sequence comes from Ascarosepion bandense, assembly GCA_037127315.1. Lineage (NCBI taxonomy): Eukaryota > Metazoa > Mollusca > Cephalopoda > Sepiida > Sepiidae > Ascarosepion > Ascarosepion bandense. Next base: position 96,189 of record JBBBDQ010000217.1, read on the forward strand.
ATGTAGATAGATAGATAGATAGATAGATAGAATGAATGTAGATAGATAGATAGATAGATAATGAATGTAGATAGATAAATAGATAGATAGATAGATAATGAATATAGATAGATAAATAGATAGATAATGAATATAGATAGATAGATAGAAAGATAGATAATGAATATAGATAGATAGATAGATAGATAGATAGATAATGAATATAGATAGATAGATAGATAGATAATGAATATAGATAGATAGATAATGAAGAGGTCACCATAGAAAATTCCTACTATTTAAACCGTAGCTGAGAAAAGAAGCGGTGGAGTCATACCAATGATATTTGTGCATGTGAATGTAAGGAACTTGACTGGAATTCAAACTCAGCCCTTAATTGAATGACAACAGAAAAAAAAAATAACAAAAAATTGATGAAGGTAAGTAAAAAAAAATGTAAGAGAAAGAAAAGAAATGAAAAATTTAAAAAATAGCTGTACAGAAAACCCAATTAAGCTGAAGAGAAATAGCTAAGAAAACAGAATACATTTTTATTATTGCTGATAAAAAAAGCAACTTTTTTCATTTTCTTCTTTATAAGAAATAAAAGAAAAAAAACAGTATCATTTAACACCTTGCACTGGTAATACTGAAACATTAGTTGCAAAGTGGTTGTATTAATGGCAGTCTTCTAAATTAGATTGCTACAATTCATTTCCATTATAGAATTACATGTGGATAAGTGATATTCAGGTGGCAGGTTGGAATTATGGTAAGCACTTTACCCTTGTTATGGTGCTTTTAGGAACTATCTTTACAAGCTGCTGTCTCTTTGGTTTAAGCAAATGCTGACAGTTGCTATCAGTAGTTGCAGTAGAAGCAGAGAAACCTCATGTTTGATATTTTATTGGTCCTAACTTGGCATCTTGGATTCAGTATCTTTTCTACTGCCATAATGTAGCTTCACTGTGAATTTTCTATAATTAATTTCATGGTAATTCTTCTGATCAGCTTTCTTTTTTATTATTTCATTTTCACAACATTAAGTGCAGTACTAGATTGGCAGTTAGGTCTCATAGTTGCACTGATGAAATTGTTAGCTGAAGTTCTATACTAAAACTTTCTTTTTCTCAAAATTCCAATTGGAACTCTCTTATAGATTCATGCTTTTTCTGTTAACTACAATGTACAAAAATTAACAGTAACAAGTGAAATTAAACATAGTAGTTCAAAACAACTTCCGGATCTATAGACATTTTTTACTATTAGATAATATTATCAGGCTTTATTTACAATTGTAACAAGTGTAATCAAATATAGTAGTTCAAAAGTTGATTGTAAAAAGACTAGTTGTTTACAGTATGACAAAATATGGAACAAAAGTAACAGAAGCAAGACATAAAATATGTACACTGTTCAGTGAAAGTTAGTGACTGTGTTGCTAAAAAGTGCATTAGCAAGTTTTCAACTAGTAATGAGTCTTTGTCTATGTACAAAGATGAGGACAATAGTCTGAATACTGTAAATATTGTAGTAATGAGTCATCAAAATTGCATTTTGTATAAAATGAATGGTAATCATTGACAATGATGTTATATATTTTGTGTAGTTACAATATTAACAAATGAAAAACAACAATGTACTGCCAGTGTGATGTTCATAAAGAAATTCATAAATGAAAAATTAATTATACAGTCATTTTGTTGTATCCACAAAAAAGTAAATAAAAATTAATTATAGTGTCAAAAATGATTATAATAAAATAATTATAACAATTATAATTCTCATTAATTTATCCTTTCTAAACGAATACGTATCAACGCTACATACATAAACATGTGACATTCTCACTATCAGACAGATAGTCAACAGAGACAGGCAATAGAAAATTTCACTCCTTTTCTTTTTTAAGGCCGTAATAGCAACATTTACCTCTTAGCACTCAACAAAAATTTGAGGTAAGAAAATCCTACTCACTTATTGTATTTTTCAACCAAATTATCTGGACATTCATCGCACACGTCTATAAAAGAACTTACGAAAAAGACTGTATTCCTTCTGCTTATTCTTTATCTTACCATTCTGTTGAATTCTGATGCGTATTTAATCTACATTTAATCCCAAACTCACAATTTCACTCAGTACTGCCGTCTCTCTTATCTACAACACCATATAACAACCAGATAATATATAATACTCTTTTTGATGTTTGGCTCCTCGGTGTGGTGCAATGGTTAGCAAGCTCGTCTCGCTAGAATCATTATAACTGAGTAGTGAGTTCGATCCTCACTGGGTACCCCCTACTTTCGGCCATGTGTTATGTCTAAGCTACACTTAGAAAATCACCCTCCTCCAGTTGGGCGCGGGGCTAACAACCCTGCCCCCTAAAAAAAAACAGTTTGTTACAGAAACAGCAAAAACGCTGCCCTATACACCATTGGGTGTAAGAAAAAGTTTATATTTTTATTATTTTTGATGTTTCCACATTTTCCTATTTCTCATTTTTATGAGTATTTTTGTAAATATAAATGTATTATGTATTTCATATATATATATATATATCATACTGGGTATGACGATAAACTACATCCAACAGCAAGGCATGGAATCACCTCCTAATGGCTGCTGTTTCTAGGTCTGTTTTGACTCAGGGTGGTATCACCTGTTAGGGTCCCAGCTATGGGCAAATATTTAACCTCCAAACTGGGGTTATTTAAAAGAAAATGAAAAAGGCTGGGTAAGAGTTTTTAGCATTGGATAGCAATTGTTTAAGAGAAGGGAATTTCTGAAATAAAAACCTCTGTGTAGAATAGGGTAGGCTGAACTCTCTAACCTTGGTAGGTAATCTTCCTAGAGATGGCGTCCTGATTAAAAAAAACTGAGTTTTCAGTCTCCTAAACTGGTTGGTAAGGTTGTAAGGGCATACAACTTGCTCTAATATTTCATGAATGTTCAATTACAGAGCTATTAAGAAAACCTAGTCCAACCCATGCTAGCATAGAAACGGACTTTAAGAAGATGATGATGATGATATAAATACTAGGTGTTTTATAATTACTTACAGTTATAACAAACCTACATTAGTGAAGTGGAAAGAAAAGCAGAGAAGATATTTAAAATAGCATTATCTGTTAAACCAATATATGCATTTGACCATGGTAAAATGTCTCTTGAAGGCAAGTGAAGCATCACTTGTACATGAAGGAGTCTAATTATGAAGATGAGAGAGATAGTTGTGTACTGGCTTCACGTTGAAGAATGTATATGGTCAGTTGACTTAGAGCTGCTTTAAAATGCACTGAGGGTTTCCAAGCAGGTCCTTTTAAGAAGTCAGGGTGGATACATGGCTCATGTTTTTGTTTCCACAGCAATGTATGGGATTGTGTCCGTTGTTTGAATTTAACATTTTTTTTTAATTAATTTTGTGAGTTGGATGTGTTGCTCAGGGCTCCTGGACAGAGAGCAACTCTTGTATTTTTAATTTTGCTTTTATAACATTCGCTGTAAGTTTTGGTGTGGAGTGAATCAGAGAGATGTAATTTGAAACAGAGTATAACACTGATAATCTAGGGACAAGTTTTAATTTGATTTAAAACACTGCGGATGTTTTCCTTACGGTTCTCATAAAAAGAAGAAACATTAAAAGAAAAGAATAATTCAAGGGATAAACAGACAAGAAGAAAACAAGAACGCATAAACATTTTGAGTTATCTTAAATATTTCTCAGTTTCTCTTTTCATGTGATTATTATCTTGATGGAATAGGAGATACAGAGTTGATTCCTGTTAAAGGTGCAGCCTTTATTTATATACATATGTACAGGGTGCGATGGATAAATTGTCATCTAAATTATGCAAAAATAAAAGTAACACTGAAATCTCATTTTAACAGATATATTTACCAAAATGAAACAAAAATATCATAAAGATATAAATCTATTCAATAAAATTGTCATTGACTTCAACCACAGCCCCCAGATAATTTCGGAATCTACTGCAACTCTTCTAGACTATCTTCTTGTTTAAGCTTGTGAATGCTGCCATAATCCTTGCCTTCACTTCATCTTTGGTGCTAAAAAGAGGTGTGTTAGTCTCTTGCACAACTATGTTCCGCAAGCAAGGAGTTTGCGGTTTGGAGAGTTAGTTGGGCAGATGTAAGAGGCGATCTGAAATTGTCTAGGTTCTTCTTAGCTGCAGAGTTCTGTTGCTAAACATAGGTCTAAACAGTTGTATTTATCACAATTACACAAGAAAATATCTTCAAATACTAAAGAGAAAATTTATTCAATAAAATCGCCATTGGCTTCAACAACAGCCTCCAAACAACTTTGGAATCTCTTGCATCTCTTCTGAATGGTCTCCTTGTTTAAGTTGGTGAATGCTGCTATAATCCTTGCCTTCAGTTCATCTTTAGTATTACAGTGAGTTTTGTTGTTTTTTTGCTCAACTGCACCCCACATATAATAGTCAAGGAGATTGCAGTCTGGGGAGGTAGGTGGCCAGATGTAAAAAGTGATGTGGTCACAGAAATTGTCTGACGGCTATGACTCGGTTCTCCTGCTTGTGTGGCATGGTGCAGAACCCTGCTATCAGACACAGGGTCTTTCAGCAGCCATCCTCTTGACCCAGGGCAGCACTACCCCCTCATGTAGGCCTTCATACTGAACAGAGGTATAATATTGCCATCACTAGTGATCATTCCAAACATTTTAATAATCATCATTAGACTTATCCAACTCTCTCTGAATTCCCTGCATTTTCCTCAAATTGACACCCAAACACTTGGAAATGTTTGTATTAGAGCTTCTGGTGCAAATGCCGAAATTTCCAAATTTCTGGTGCTCTTTTTCTCACAGACACTACCCAACTGACTCTACTATACAGTGCAGTTGACAAAATAAAAATGTGCAACACACATGCACAAGATTAAAAATATAAAAAAGCAACAATTTATCCATAACACGCTGTATTCATCATTCCTCATTTCTATATAAATTCTGTTTGATTCTTTTGATCTCAATTTCTTCAACATTCGTTTTTTCCTTATATCTCCATGTTTTCTCTTTTCTTGTTTGTTATTTTATATACTTATTATTGCTTATTTCTTTTTCTTCTCTTCTTCATCTTTTTCTACACTCTCACTTTTTATTTCCTTTCTTTATTTCTGTTTTAGCTTTTCCTTTCATTTCTCTTCTTGTTCTTTCATTCTCACATCACATCACATTAATATAAATGGACCAACTGCAACTAAATTCTTTTCATCTGACAGAAGAAAGATGACCTTATTTCGTTATAATTTACGTAACACTTCCAAAGAAAATGATTACTATCTAAAAATGGATGCCTGTATGTGTGTATATGAAATTTTTAATCATTCAGATTTTTTTGCTGAACTACTTAAAATTTCTGAAATTTTACAAAAACTAATTTATTCATATGAAATTAAAAAAAAATACCTAATGTTAAAAATAAAACTATTTAAAAAAATAGCATCTTATAGTAAAAGTTTTCTTTTCATTTATTGTTTTTTTTTCAAGTTGAGTTTTCTTTCACAATATAAAGAAAAGCCAGTTAAGTGCCATACATAATACATGCTTGGACGATGATTTCTCAAAAGGACATGACTGACTGGGCAGAAGATTATCCCGCAGTAGGTTGCCATTACTTTCTGCAGAAGACTGGTTGCCAACCAAGGCTATAGAACCCAATCTGTCCAGTTATGTAACATGTAACTGGAGGGAAGAGATGGATTAATACCTTTCCTAAGGGTATTTGTGCATAAGTGAATGCAAAGAATTCAACTGGAATTTGAATTCAGATCCCGAATTTGTCGTTCCAAGCCGATATCCACTGCACCACAACGCACATCCTTATAATATTATATATATATATTCGTCATCCACATACAAGGCTGTTTCACTGTATCACAGCTCATCAGTATGGCTAGACATCCACTTGTCTTCGACCAGGATTGAAACTCAACTGATTTAGTGTCAGTCAGAGTCGCTAATCCCTAAGCCATAGGCACATGGATATAAATAATATAATATAATACATATAAAGGAAAAGCTTCCCTAAAATTTTGCGCAATCTTCATAATAGTCATTAAAGTACAACTTTAAATGGATATTTATAAATAGGTTTATGAAGAGACAGAATCCTAATCTTGATGATGCTGATGATCGCCACCTACTACATTATAATTGTTGTTGTCATCATCATTAGTTATTGAGCATAGTTGGGAGAGTTTTTATTTCTGAGTACGTCAACAGAGCTCATGTGCACTGTCTTTTGTATGTCAGATAATGTGCGGACTCTTGGGATTATAATTATTAGTATTATTAAATGCATGACAGGTTTTAATAAAATTCACTCATAACCTTGCAGGTGTGGCGCAGTTATATATATATGCTTTCACAGCCTGATTGAGAACTCTGGAAGAATGGTAGACTTTGAAAAAACAGTAGCTACTCTAGCATATACGCATCATCCATTCAGTAATAAATTAGAACACTCTTAGTTACTGGTGCATGTTTACATGGTATACCATACATTAAAAGCCTACCTTCTTCTACTGAGTGCCTATAGCTCAGAGGTAGAATCGCTGACTGATGACAATTCGGTCAGGTTTCAATCCTGGCTAAAAGTAATTGGATGTCTAACCATACTGATGAGCTGTAATACAGCAAAACAGATCTGTCTGCAAATGACTATATATATATATATATATATATATATATATATATGTATGTATCCAGATGAAGAGAACCGATAAGTTTGGAATCCCAAGTTCTCTGGCATTTACTGTTTTAAAAAAGTGCCCAGTACAACATAAATCATAGTGCATAATAATATTGAATTTGTTTTTTATTTAAAATTAATTTAATTTACATTGCAATATGGAAATTTCTATTTTTCAAGGTCTGAATTTTTTGATCTTGTAATCAGGCAGTATTCAATAACTATTGTGAAAATGATTATATTTAATACAAAAAAAGTTAATATAGAGAGTGAAGACAGAAAAATTTAGATTTTATGGGTGAGTTTAATTTAATTAATCAGAATGAAGGTTCCCTCTGAAATTTTAAAATTTAGGTTATATGTTGGGGGTTGCAGAATTTTTCTTATGGGAAAATGTCATTTTATTCAGCTAAGTGTTTAGACTGCTAACATTTAGTTACAAAGTAATTCTCTTAGATTTCTATGCATCACAGCTATTTTAAAAACAAAAAAGAAAGAAAGAAATTTTTTCATTTTTGACCTGACTTAAAGGGACTTTTGATATATATATGTATGTATAAAATACTTTCCCCTGAAGCAAGGCAATAAAGCAACTAAAATTCATTGGGTTAACGAGAGTAATAGAATATAAGAAAAAGATTATTAAGGAAAGAAGAACAAGAATTAAGACAAAAGATAGTGACTAAAATTACATTTAAGTTTTTGATATTCAAAGTTGGAGTTGATAATGTTAGCAAATCCTGTTAACAACTCCAGCTTTGATTCAAGGATTTATATCCAGCCAAAAGAATCTCTAAGAAAAGTCGCCCACCAACTAAAACCTGAAAGAGAACCTCATGGAACTATATAGGTAAACTGATATTTTTGACTCTTTCATTGAGCAGACTAATAATTATTCTTTATATACACATCTGAAGATTTCCAAAAGCTATAGCACTTAAACTACTTCATGAATTAAAATTTTTTTGTAATAACAAGTAGAACTCAAATAAATCCTTTACTACAACTTTTAGACATTATTAATATTATTTTTATATATAAATGCATCCTCATAACACAAGTTTGAGTGGGAAGAAAGAAGATGGACTAGAGTTTCACAAGTGAGAAGTGCAAGAAAGAATACTGTTAGTCGAAAAATTAAGGGAATATATCACCATTTCAACTGTAAAATGATGAGACCTTGCCACCAATCTAGTATTGCGCTTGAATTCATAAAGTCTTGGTACCATAGAGGAAAGCTCATTGGAACAATTACTATTAAAATATTTATAAAAAGTCACAGAAAAGATACATTACGGCAGTAGGAAAGTAACTGAAGCCAAGATGCCAGGTTAAGACCAATAACATTGCAGATTATTCTTTGTATTTTATCTCTAAATACATTTCAGAAGCAAAAGATTAGATGTGACAATAATAATCAATACATGGATGAACGGCAAACTTAAGATTCAGACAAGAAAAACTAACTAAGATTCAGACAAGAAAAAATGTGTAACACGACACAGTGAACCAATATTCTTAGCAGCAGACCTAGCGATTGATTCAATATAATTTTTACACTTCAATCAGTGGAAAGCATTAACTTAGGAAAACACAATGAATCACTCTCTTTGAGGTTAGCTTCAGCCATGCTGACTGAAGGCAAAATAATTTCAGTTATAATTAAAAGAGAGCTATTTCATTTTAGAGATGTTAACATTAACAATCCATTTCTTGTCCTAGTTAACAATTGATTGCAGATCAATTTTTAAATCAGTTGCCAATTTGACCTTATTGAAATGATCAGACTTATCATTAAATGATGAGTAAATAGTTTTGTGATCAGCATAGATGCTGAGTTAAGAATTGATGACTTATAATTTCATCTCATTCTACTCAGCATCTAAATTTGCTATTTTGCTATTTCAATATTGGTCTTTAATGAAGTGGCATTTCATGTTACTGTTCTGGGCTCTTCATTCAAGGGGATACACATTGTATTTTTAGATGTCTTTTTTGAAATCCTCTTCCTGATTTATCAGCAAATTTTTTTTTGCTTTACTTATGAAATGCCCAGAAAGTTTTATTCCTTACCATTTGTTTTGGTGTGTATGTGGGGAAGTCTTCTGATTTTGGACATTTCTGTTCTTTTTGGTTTCTTTCTGGTTGTTCCAATATAGCTTTTGGCTGTTACAATTAACCATTCATTATTCTGCCTTGAATAATCTTTAAATTCCTTGATGGCAGAATTGGCACAGTCTAGAATGCCAGTTGTCTTCTTTGTCTCTCTTTCCTTTTGATACATAGTCAGTCAATATCATCTGTTAGTTGCAAGGTGTCGTTATCATCAGTATTCTTTTTCTTTTCTTCTTTATGCTTTAGGCATAGCCATTGTTGTCATCTTCATCATATTCATCATCGTATTTCTTGTTTTTCAAATTCTTCTTTATGCATGGCCATCATCATCATCTTCTATTTTTAAATTCTTCTTATACTTATCATCATCATCATCATTACTAAATGAAAGTATCAGTACTGAAAAGTTTGTAAAATTGTAGATTCTTCTGATCTATAATCAATTTCCGCAATCCTTTAGTCAAATACTACACTGACCACAACACCTGTCTCCTGTTCAATACAGCAAGAATCATTCTACGTCGTTATGCCTTTTTTTATATCCTCATTGACAGCCAAAATTTAAATACATGAAAAGGGACTCTCATGAGAGAGTGTCCGACTCTGGCATCTGTTTTAAATGTGTGACCGATGAAGCCACCATTTTTTTTTTGGGGGACAGTTTACGTGTGAGACACATTCAAATCTATTGTCTTCCAGGAGGTAAGCCATTTTCTCTAGCATTGCATTGACTGTTGCAAAAATTCACGCAACCCTGGGCTTTTTTCCCCCTCTGTGGTAGTTCACTACAGTATCACATAAACACATTGATGCTTGGGTTGCAATTATACAATGCCAAGTTCACCCATCATGACAGCAAGTCTGATAAGGGTATACAAAGTACATATATTACAATTAATTGTTAGCGATATGGTGACAGGTTTTAATTTTTAGTCTTTATGAGACAGGGATGTCTATTGATCCATATGTATCTAATACGTATCCAATAAATATTTAAATATAATGTTTAAATTACCGATATATATAGATATATATATATGATAATAACAATAGTAACAAAAATAATAATGCTAATACTAATAATTGTTATACTATATTTTAGTCCGTCTCAAAAAACCCACTGAGAACAAACCCGAAGGAGAGAGAAGGGGAAGTAAAAAAAAGAAACAAATGAAGTACATGAACATATGTCAAATACTCGTAGGAAAGATAAAAACCCTGAGACGAAAACCATAACACTAAAGCGCTCAATACAATAGTAGAGCAACAAAGAAAGAAAGAATAAATCTAAGTAAGAGCCAACAAACCTACCTAAATCACCCTACAGCTCATCAGGGTAAGGTGGCCTTACCCTGACAAGCTGTAGAGTGAAACCTAGGTAGGTTTGTTGGCTCTTACTTTCTTTCTTTCTTTCTATATATATATATATATATATATAAATATATATATATATATTAAAAATAAATATACATTTTTTCCCTCAATGAAGAAAAAAATATATATTTATTATTAATATAAATTTTAACTGTTATTATACAGCACTAATTTATTAGTACCAGCATTGAATCTACAATACTTTATACACACACACACTTTAGACTGTCTTAGTTTCAAAGGTCATCGTCAATCAAGCAAGGCTGTATACCATATTTAAAGCACAAATCCTTTGAGAAATATTGCTAAAGAAAATAATATATATATATCTTTTATTCAAAATAGAAAACTTAAAAACTGTACAAAATTGGCTAGCCACGTGTGGAAATTAAAATCAAAATATGGAAAAAACCCAGACATAACGTGGTGTATAGTAAAAACAGCCAAGCCTTACAATGGTGGCAAAATATGTAGACTGTGCCAGGAAGAAAAGTTAGAGATTATGCTATTCCCAAACAAAAACGAATTATTGAATGAAAGAACAGAATTTATGACTAAGTGCAAACATACTAAAAAATGCCTCTTAAGTTCATACAACCATAAATGAAAACGCCATAATTCCATGTAGTTTTAAAAATTGCACGTTCAAAAATTCCCTGCCACATGAGCATTAAAAAAAAATCATCATTATGTGAGTGTTCTTAAAAAAAAACAAAGGGAAACGGTAAAATCAAACAGTAAAATCAGTTATTGATTATATATAGTGGATATATAAAAAATTATGTACATGTTCTAAAATATAATTCATAATAAATATTCACAGCTCTATATATTATATATCAAGCACTGTTTTAAATTAATGTTTTGGACGTTGCAAAAAAACTTTTTCCTTCGTTCCTTATTCACTCGGATATATATATATATATATATATATATATTCAAAAATTATCCAGATTGGTGTAGATGCTCCATTTTTATAAACTACTTTATCAATCAGCCAGTTTTCTTGAGAAAACTTACTAAAATATGCCCTTTACCAAAATTAAACATTTGAAGTTACAAAAATGATGCATTAGATATATTATGTGCTGCTTTCCTCTTGCCTTCAATATGTCTTGGGAGTGTTAAAATTTTTAACTCTCCTTTCCTCCTTGTGCGCACTAGAAATTTCAACTCTCTCTTTCTGATTCTAAGTATAACTGTCTTTTTGTTTACATTTTCCATAAAACTTTATCTTTGCTCATGTGTTCAATCCATGGCATTCTCAGCATCATTCTGTATAACCATATTTCTGTTGCTTCAAGTCTCTTCTTCATCTGTGAATGCAGTGTAACAATGATTCAGAAAAAGAAATTGGTGGATCAAGTTTGAATTCAAGTTGAATTTTTTACATTCATTTTTGGACCTATACAGTTGGGAAAGCTATTTTTCTCCCCTCTCCCAGATATGATTTAAATAGCTGAGATCACTGTAATCTTTTACAGTCACTCAGTTAAGGATGTGTGTTGTGGTGCAGTGGGCATTGGCTTGGAATAAGAAATTGGAGAGGCAAGTTCAAATTTCAGTTGAATTTGTTGCATTCACTTATGTGAATCGGAGAAACAAGTAGAAAACTAAAAAAAACATATATATGAATGCAAAAGAGACATCACTAATAATAATCTAACAAATGCTTTAGTGATTCACAGAAATAAATTCAACCACAATTTTGATTTTAAAAATGCCACACTAATAAAAAAAGTAAACAATTTATTCAGAAGAAAAGTTCTCGAGTGTTCTGCCATCCAGTACTACCAAAACATCAATTTGCATCCCGGATTTTTCCCAATTTCACCTTTACTCATGGAAATTATACTAAAACAGATGAACATACATAATAAAAATTTCAAGGAAAACGGTTGAATTCCCTTCATTTTAACATCTCATGACTTTGCACTACACATGAAGGAATTCTAAAACAGACTAACACACATAATAAAAAGTTTCAAAGAAAATGGTAGAATTCCCTTCATTTTAATATCTCGTGACTTTGCACTACACATGAAGAAATTCTAAAAACTAAAATATTCTGTTAATCTTTGGTAATGATTTGTGAGCGTCTTTGTGGTTGCCAACACTGTTTGTTTATAGATACATAATTTAGAATAAAGTTCATTTTGTCTTTTTGCCTTGATAAAGTCCATCACAGGACGAAATGTGTAGGTGATTTAAAATATAGTTTTCCTCTTGTCTTTATTTTATTTTACCATTCACTTATGTGTAAATACCCTTGGGAAAGGTATTAATACATCTCTTTCTTCCAGTTATGGGTCAAATAACAGGACAGATTGGGTTCTAAAGTCTGGGTTGGCAATCAGTCTCCCACAGAAAGTAATGGCAATTAATTGCAGGAAAATCTTCTGCCTAGTGTGTCATGTCTTTTTCGAGATATGTTTGCTCAAGCGTGTATCATGTATGACATTTAACTGACGAAGGTTAAAATAGTCAAATATTCATAATGTCAATGACTATTTCATCCAAGTTTCTTATTTAGTCTAGATCAAAATGGTAGTCAAAAATTTATAATGTCAATTATAAATTTGTCCATGGTCACTATTTATCACAGGTCAAAGTAGTAGTCAAATATTCATAATGTCAATGACTATTTCATCCAAGTTTCTTATGCAACCTAGGTCAAAATGGTAGTCAAAAATTTATAATTTCAATTATAAATTTGTCCTTGGTCACTATTTATCCTAGGTCAAAATGGTAGTTAAAAATTAATAATCTCAATGATTACTTCATCCATGTTCCTTATTTTAGCCCAGGTCAAAATGGTAATCAAATATTCATGTCATGTGCTTTCAATCAGAAATTCAGATGTCTTCCTGATTTAATCCTATTTTTATCTTAGATACTGTTATTCCCATAATCTGTTTTTTTATGATTATCTTTCTATTCACAGGTAAAACATGCAGAGAATTATGGAGCAATTGGTGCCATTCTTTATGCAGATCCTTTTGACTATGCATCTAAACTGTCCAGTGTATACCCATCATCATGGTGGTTACCACCATGGGCAGTAAAATTATCCCATGTGCGGTATATGCTCAGTGGTGATCCTCAGACACCAGCCTATGCAGCTTTAGGTAAGACCAAACATCATTGAGCTTGATCAATGATTTTGAAAAGTTTTTACTCTTATGACAGCTGTGAGCAAGTATTTCAGTATTAGCTGATCTCTCTTTATATATATTTGACCTTAAGTGTATATCTGTTCTTGTCCTTTTCCATTTGCTTTGAACAGATACAAGAAATTGTTTTGTCTATTTCTTCATTCATTATTTTCTTTCTTTCGTTCTATTTCATTTTCTTTATATCTCTGTATACATGTACCTATTTACCTATTTATGCCTCTATGACTATTTATATCTTTTTCAGTTTGTTGGTTATCTATCTATTTCAGTATAAGCAAAATTTTTTCCCCTATAATTATTACATTATTTATCTACCTATCGCATCATATTTTTATTCCAGCCTGAGAAAATTTTTTGAAAACAGTTGAAATTTGTTTAATAAAGATTTTATGAATAATGAATATATATCTTAATTAAAATTTGTTTTTATCTGAAAAACAAAAAACAAACAATTTTTTTAATATTATCTTAAGGTTTCACTTACTTTTATCCAGCACTTAATATATATATATATATATATATATATATATATATATATATATATATATACGACAAAAAATCGCAAGATCGCCAAGACCTACCGCAGTTTCGCACAACAGCTCGTCAGGGCAAAGGCAGACCAACGACTAATCAAATAAATAGACACATCTAGCAAAGACTAACCCAAGTGGGGAAGGGGAGGTTCGAAAAAAAAAAAAAAAAAAAATACCGGGAGGCACAGTAGTAATTTTAGGATTAGGATACGTAGAGAGTCGGTTTTGTTATTATATATATATATATATATATATATATAATCATCTTACCCCAAGCAAGGCATTTTACTGCCACTGTTGCACAGGGGATTACATAGGGGAAAGTGATAAGAAAGAGGAGTTAGTTATAGGAAATGTCAGGAGGTATTAGACAGATGAGTATACCGAGGATGGGGGTGGAGTAGATGAAAAAAAGCTTGTGAGAATGGATGCGAGTTAGTAAGATTGGAGATGTCTATTGAACATAGATTTAAATTCCTGGAGATTGTAGCTGTCAGAGAAGCAATTATATGGAAAGGAATTCCACAGGTGGGAAGTGCGAGAAAAGAAGCTGTTAGAGTAGAAATTGCGATTACGTTTTATCGGTTTCTCTGTAAAAGGGTGGGACATAATTGCTAATTTAGTATCTTATGCAAATTCATACCTAGGCGGCACCAGTGACCTAAGTTCATTGGAGTAGAAGCTGTGAAAGTATTTATAGAAGAGGCACAAGGAAGCCACATCATGCTGGTGAGAGAATGACTGCAGCCCAGCTGCCAAGTCCGTAACGATCACATTACAGATTCTCTGAGGTGAATAGCAGGGCCACCTGACCAGATGTGGTAGCAGTATTCAATACACGGGTGGCTGGTAGATTTATATATGTGCAGGATGGACTCAGATGGAAAAAACTTCCTGGCCCTGTACAGTGAACCGACCTTCTTAGCAGCGGATTTAGCAATCAATTTGATATAGTCATTCCACTTGAGGTCTGCTGAGCGTGTGAGGCCAAGAAGGTGTAGTGTTTTACTCTCAGGTTGTCTAGCCTGTTTCATGCTAATGGGGGGTAGGTGCGATTGTCTATGGTGGTTAATAGACAGCATCTTTGTTTTGGAAGCATTAAAATTTATGAGCCATTTCTTACCCCAGTCCACCACAGATTGGAGATCCTTCTCAAGGTCAGCACTAAGGTTCGCTTTGTCAATCTTGGGATCATATAACATCGGGTAGATTGTTAATGTAGATCAGAAAAAGCATAGGACCTAGAATAGAGCCTTGAGGAACACTCGCATTATATATACTACCGGCCATAATTATTAGGCCACCCCAGTTTTTAAAAGAAATGATGTATTTCTTATTATTTTTTATATTTATTGCCAAGTGGATAATTCTAAATGAAAATAGAATGGTTCTTTTGTTAATACTGCACAATAACATGTGCATCAAATGAACTGTTCTGGTGTTCAATTTTTGTTCTCTCTTTCCCATGCGAGTCTCTTCATCTTATTGGCTGGCCAAAGCAAAGTCTTCCTGGCTGCCTTATAAAATTTTGCAAAGTAATAATAACAAAAGAACCATTCTATTTTCATTTAGAATTATCTACTTGGCAATAAATACTAAAAATAGTATGAAATACATCATTTTTTTAAAACTAGGGTGGTCTAATAATTATGGCTAGTAGTGTATATACAACAATAAAAGGGGTACTGGTTAGAGCAACAGATGCATATTTCAAAAGTGCTGAATGAATAATCAAAAAAACTGAATATGCAGCAGCAACAATATATTGAAGAAAGAAATGTTCATCACTTGTTAACCCTGTTTTAACCACATCAGTCTCATCAGCTTTACAGCCTTATGAAACCAATATGGCTGAAACCCGAGTAGCAAGTAAGTGGTGAACATTTTGTTCTTCAATATATATATATATATATATATATATATATATATATATATATATATATGTGTGTGTGTGTGTGTGTGTGTTTGTGTGTATATATATATAAATTTATAGATAGATAGATATAGATATGACAAAAATATAGTTTTGAGGTGTGCTATATTTATGGGTAAATGTGATAATTTTCTGGGATAATGTGTGTATAAATATAAGAGTGGACACTGAAGTCAACACTGAGTATTGACAGACTGTTTCATGCTTGAATAAAATCTTCAGACCTTGAGTACTTGGTTGGAGCTCAACTATTTATATATGATTGAAGGGGCATTATGGGCTATAAAGTTACATATTTATGGTTTAATATATTATCCTAATGGAATGTGACTGAGTAAAATAATTATGGGCCAGAATGCTGTTTCATAACTCTGTGTGTGTGTGTGTGTGTGTGCATTTACAAACTGAATAATAATATTAAAAATATTGCTTTTGGTGTGTTCAGATTCAATTCATTTGTGGAACATTATTTGTTTCCTTTATTCTATATTCTTTTTTGCAAAGTAAACTAAATAGATAAAAAGTTTGTTTTGTTGTTTGACCCTGGAGATATTTGTAATAGTCAAAGATAAAATGTAGCCATTGATTTGTACAGTATCTGTTATCTTCCATTTTGGATCTGTGTCCACTCAAATCTCTATAGGCTACTAAATGAGATCGGCAACTTTTAAATTAGAAATTTTTGTATAAAAAATTATGTTTTTTTTTTGGTTTTTGTTGTTGCACTGAGAAACAAAGCATACTTACAGAATTTTTGTAGTGTTTGTTATAAATGTCATTTGTATGCAATTGATGTTTTGTAATAGATGCCAGAAAATAGGTCGTTATTATTATTATTATTACAAGTGAACCCTTGCCATAATGCTATGAAAAATGATGGCAAAATTTTTCTATTGATATGCTGTCTAAAATGACAGTGACGTATATATTGATGCACCTACTATTGAGTATCTTACATTAAAAAAAACAAAGAAAAAACAATTCAAACCCCTGAGCATGGCAGGAGAGAAATATATTATATATATAAAAGTGGGCCTGTGCTGTCAAAAATGATGGCAAAATATTTCTATCAATATGTTGTCTAAAATGAGAGCAACATATATATTGATATACCTACTATTGCGTATCTTACATTAAGACATAAGAAAAAAAACAAAATAATCCAAAGCCTGGATGACAGGAGGGAAATATATATATATATATATATATATATATATTTTCTAAACATATGCTGTTAAATATAAGAGACAATGAATGTCTATTATGTTTAATCATGAGCCGTTCTAAATGTCGTATTTTTGCTTTAATTTCAGTTGAAAATAAAGACAAAAATTCTCCAACATTTGGATAATTATTTATTGGTTTTCTTCTAAGCTTTCGGCTCACATGAGCCATCTTCAGAGAGGTTGTTTAAACAGAAATATAAAATCCACCATCACTGACGATATTATTTTCAGCTGACACTGCCTCACTAGTGTCTCTATAATTAACTGAGCTGATGTTGCCTCACTATTGTCTCTCTCTGCATAAGCATGAAAGGAGGGAAATATATATATATATATATATATATATATATATGTCATCCACATACAAGCCTGTTTTGTCAGAGCAGGTAGACATCTGCTTTACTTCAAGCCGAGATTGAAACTCCACTGATCTGGCATCAGTCAAAGATTCTACTCCTAAGTTATCAGTGCACAGCAGAGAAAGGCAGATTTTAGTGTTTTATATACTGAATGTAAACAAATGCCAGTAGCCCAGAGATTTGAATTCATTACTGAAGAACTATGTGTAAAGCAGTGAGTGGGTACTGTACTATATATATATATATATATATATATATATATGGCTGTATCTGACTACCAGTCACACCGGGCACGTGTCTGGGCTGATCTGTGCAATCATAGTGAAAATCCAGGCAAGGAAAAATGTCTTCGTCAGAAATCAAACTAAACAATTCACGAAGAAAGAAAGAAAGAAAGAAAAACAAAGAAAACATCTGAATTAACGCAGTAAAAATCTGTTTGTTTATTTATTGATTTTAGGAGAAAAGATTGGTTATACTCAGAAAGTCCAAAACTGATTTCCTGCTTTCGTTCACATTCTGTGCCTAATTTCCACTGGAATAGCCACAAAAATCTGCAAAAATCATAGTTTCTGGAAACGAATGACACTGATGACGTCATCATATTGTCAGCTAATTAACCCGGGCAATTTTCTCTGTGCCCAGTGTTTTTTTAGCATCAGCTACGGCCCTGTATATATATATATATAATATGTATATATATATATATATATATATATATATATACACACACAATGGTTTTTATTGTAATAGAAAGGATTATTTTATTACTGAGTGAGAGAATGACACAGAAAAAGTGATACTGGAGTAAACATTTACTAATCCCAGTATACCTATCATAACACTCAGTCTGATAAGGGTATACCAGACTCATGCATCACAGCCAATATGCAAACAATTGGATTTAGCGGCAATTAAAATTATTGACGTTCTCACGTGCCACATTTTTTAGATTTCCACAATACTTGTATTATCAAAATACTTTCTTGAAGATCTTCAGGGATATGTTACAATCTTCAGGGAGTGCAATGTCAATAAAAAAGCACATTCTGTCTTGTGATCTTTGATCACAATGTCTGGGAGATAAGCTTGGATTGTTCTGTGTGTATTATAAACCCCATAAAATTGTTACAAGTCTTATCTCTGTTAGTATATTTGTTGTTGTTATTATTATTAATAATAATTTATTATTAATAAATGTGATAAAATTATTTATGTACATATCATGAAAATACTTATATTTACATGATAAATATACCAAATAAATTTCAGTTTATAATATCTATTCTTATTAGAAATATTTACATATTTATTAAAAATAACTGCTTTTATTAGAAATATTTAGAATAACTTGGTTGTGTGAAATTTTATTATGGAAATTTTAATATAGAATAGTTGTTGTTTTTCTTCTGTGGCTTTCCTCTGTCTATTCCATAAATATTTTCATGGCTTCTACTCTGATGAACTTAAGTCATTGGTGCCCCTGCAACAAGAATTTGCTCATGCAACCAAACTGTCAACAAGGTCTACCCATTTACAGTTAGATCAACCAAATGCAGCTGACAATTCTACTCCAGCAACTTCTTTTCTTGCACTTCCCGCCTGTGGAACTCACTTCCATATTCTTGCTTTTTTGACAGCTACAACCTTCAGGAATTTAAATGCAATGTCAATACCCCTTTCTTATCGACTAGACTCCAGTTCTTTCTACATCACCCTTTATATCTTGTTCTTTTCCTTTCTTGCTACCTTTGAAAGATTGGTAATGTAAAACCAAGATAAACAAACTGGATTTAAGAATGTCATAAAATTAATTTTGAGGTTAATTAACAGTAATAAGCAATCAAAGTTGATTGGCCAGTGGGAAAATCTTTAAAGAAGTTGATGTTGTGAATGTAAACGGAGAAAAGAGGATTAAGAACATTAGCTAAAGACGTAAAAAAGAAAGCATATGAGAATGGAAAACAATATATTTATGGTGAGATGATTCAAATGGGAAAAAAAACTGTTGTAAACACATCCTTGTGCAAATTTATTGAAACAACTGCTTTAGTTTCCTTTCTTTTACCATATGGTCAGTTTTTTACCCACTGGAGTGACAGGGAGTAATCGATCTCTATTTTTTCTTCAGATTAGATCATTTACAGTAGTGTGCAGTAATATGAATCAATGTATAGGATAAAGAATGTGTGTATCGAGCGCCCATAGCTTAGAGGTAGAATCGACAACTGATGCCAATTCAGTCGGGTTTCAATCCTGAGTATAAAGCAATCAGATGACTAACCGTACTGATGAGCTGTGATACAGCAAAACAGATCTGTTTGCGGATGACTATATTACACCCTCACACCCTGATTGAGCACCCTGGAAGAATGGTAGACTTTGAAAAACAGTAGCTACTCTGGCATCTGCACATCATTCATTCAGCAATGAATTAGAACACTCTCAGCTATTGGGCATGTATAATGATAATATACACGCTAAAACGTCTGCCTCCTTCTACTGAGCGCCCGTAGCTCAGAGGTAGAATCGCTGACTGACGCCAGTTTGGTTGGATTTCAATCCTGGGTAAAAAGCAATCGGCTGTCTAACTGTACTGATGAGCTGTGATATAGCGAAACAGATCTGTGGATGGCTATTTATATGCTTGTGCAAATTAATTGAAATAACTACTTTAGTTTTCTTTCTTTCACTATACAGTGACCAACTGGAGTGACAGGACGTGATCGATTTTGATTTTTTTCAGATTAGTTCATTTGCAGTGGTGTGCAGTAATATGAATCTATTTTGGGGGTGTATGATGAAACTTGTTTGGACTTGAACTATATTTCATCATCCCTGATTGTAACAGATTTTTATCACACTCAGACACTATTGTCTTGAGTGTTAATTAGTTGTCCTATGTTCATTGTCTGTGATGGACATTACTCCAAGAAAGTGTATGAAAATTGTAACACTGCATGAACACACTAGAAAGCCTTACAGAATGATTGCAGATTTTATTGTTGTCAGCCTTTCAACTGTCAGTCGTGTCATCAAGGTGAAAAAACAAACTGGATCCATCAGTTAAAAATATTTTTAAAAATTTGGTCAGAAGAGAAAAAAAATTGCTGAGAAACAATGTATATGTGATCAGTGAAAGTGTGAATAGTCCAAGGAAGACATTATTCATTTTGTTTCAGTTTGCACAAGGGTGTAATGTTAACTTTAAAATTGCTATCATATTATAAATGTGCTTGTCCATCTCAATGTTAGTGTGCTTGACCGTTACACCCTGTTAATACTCCATAATTAATTTGCACAAGGGTGTAATGTTAACTGTTTAAAATTGCTATCGTATTATAAATGTGCTTGTCCATCTCAATGTTAGTGTGCTTGACCGTTACACCCTGTTAATACTCCATAATTAATTTGCACAAGGGTGTAATGTTAACTTTAAAATTGCTATCTTATTATAAATATACTTGTCTCTCTCTATATTAATGTGCTTGACCATTACACCATGCTAATACATAATGGACTTTTCCAGTTTGATTGTGTCAAAATTTCAATGAATTTCATTGTTGATTTCAGTGAAGAAAGAAAAATAGAAATGCAGAGAGATTAAGCTGATAAGAACAGATACTAAACTTTGATCTTAGTCAAAAGCTGAGAAATGTTTATTTTTTAGCATGGCAACATTGTTACAGAATGTGACACAAGGTTCACATTTAAAGTGGGTTAAAACAACAAAAATTACCTAAACCTCCTCCATTAGGGGTGCCTCAGGCAGTGGACAATAAACCCAGCACCCTCCTGAAAGAGAAGTACTGCTTGGGGAATAGGCACTTTGGGGCTTTGTCTTAAAATATGGGAAGCAACCTGCTGCAAGTAATGTTAAAGTTGAAATGTTAACAAAACAAATGTGCTGAAGACTGATGAAGGTGATGGGACACTAAAAAGCTGATTTTGTAATTAAAACTAGGATTTATAGGTATATGGGATATTATGTTTGTTTGTTAACCAGCATATCAATGATTCCTGAGTCATTTAATATCAAAATTGAATATTCTTAGGAGTTGAAAGGATATTATGTTAATCAAATGTAAATTTTTATAACCTATATCTTAGGGATTTATTTATACATAGATATTTATGTTGGATTTCAAGTGGTAATCGCTATCTATATTAAAAAAATTTGTAACTTGTTCTGGGAATGTTAGCTTTTATCAGACATACTATGTGCAGCATAAATTAACAGAATATCCCTGAATAAATTGTAATTTTTAAAAATTACAAAATGGACATTTTTGTGTTCCGTTACCTTCATCAGTCTTAAATGTTTTGAATACAAAGACTTCATTGGTTATTTGATGTTCTCACGTCATCTGCGGAGAAAGCTGAGTGCTTTGCCCGCAGATTCTCATCCAACTCCACATTCGACTCGTCCGGAGTGCACCCACCCGACTTCCCTATTAGAACTGAGGCCAAACTGCATGACGTATATATTACCCTGACAATAGTATCCAGAGTAATTTCAAAACTCGACCCCCATAAGGCATGTGGAGACGATGGAATCCCGGTGATAGTCCTTAAGAGGTGTGCCCCTGAACTTTCCCCTGTCCTCTCTAAACTGTTTAACTACTGCCTTTCTGCTTCCTGCTTTCCTGCATGCTGGAAATTCTCCTCAGTCGTTCCTGTCTTTAAGAACTGTGGTGAACCCTCGGACCCATCCAACTATCGCCCTATCAGTCTTCTACCAATATTCGGGAAAGTGTTCGAGGCTATAATCAATGCTGAAATAGTTCATCATCTCACCACCCACAAACTGTTCTCCGACAGGCAATATGGATTCCGATTTGACAGGTCCACAGCCGACCTGCTAACAACTGTAACGGAGTACATGCTACAGGCCCTTGATGAGTCTGACGAGGCTCGCGCGGTTGCTCTGGATATCTCCAAGGCTTTCAACAGGGTTTGGCACCCTGGCCTCCTATGCAAACTACGTGGTTATGGTATTACCGGTCGCCTGCTTGACCTAATCCAATCTTTCTTAAATAACCGCAAAATGAAGGTCGTTCTGAATGGGCGTGCCTCTTCGTCCTACAGCACGAATGCTGGTGTCCCACAAGGCTCTATCCTGGGCCCAACGCTCTTCCTTATTTTCATCAACGACCTCCCAGATGAGATCAAGTCCCAAGGAGGCATCTACGCAGATGACACTACAATATACTCCCGCTCCAGTAAGAAACCTGTCGTGGCGGACAGACAATCTCGCTGCTGACCTTGAGCGGGATCTACACTCTGTGGTGAACTGGGGCAAGAAGTGGCTTGTCAACTTCAATTCCTCTAAGACCAAGCTGTTGTCTGTCAACCATTACAGGCAACCTCTTCTGCCTCCCATAAGCATGGACCAGATGATTCTCCCGGAGAGTAATACATTACGCCTCCTCGGACTTACCCTGTCCTCAGACCTCAAATGGAAGCACTATATTGAATCCATAGCAAAATCTACTGCTAAGAAGATTGGGTCACTATGTCGATCCAGGATGTTTTTTCCACCTGAATCCATCCTGCATATATACAAGTCAACCATCTGTCCGTGCATGGAGTACTGCTGCCATTTATGGTCAGGTACCCCTGCCGTTCTCCTCAGTGTTCTTGACAAGCTCCAAAGGAGAGTCTGTAATGTGATAGGTACTGATCTGGCGACTCGTCTGCAGCCACTTTCCCATCGTCGAAATGTGGCCTCCCTCTGTCTCTTCTATAAATACTTTCATGGCTTCTGCTCGGATGAGCTTAAGTCCCTGATGCCTCCTCAACAGGTGTTTACCCGTGCAACCAGACTGGCAACTGGGTCCCACCCATTCACAGTCAGGTTAGCCAAATGCAGACGACAATTCTACTCCTGCAGCTTCCTCTCTCGCACTTCCCGCCTGTGGAACTCACTCCCGTATTCTTGCTTTCCTGACGGCTATGACCTCCAGAAATTTAAAAGCAAAGTTAATACTCACCTACTAACCACTGGACTCTAGCTCTCTCCCCTCCCCTGTATAATCTTCACGTTCTCTCCGCCCATGTATCTGTCATTGCACCTGCTTTCTCAGCTTTCTATTGTTCCTTTCTAACTAGCTTGTACTCCTCACTCTTTTCTAATTAATCTTTCTACATTTATGTAACCCCCTGCACATCAGTGGCGTTTCTGCCTTGCTCGGGGTGAAATGATTAAAAAAAAAAAAAAAAAAAAAAAAAAAAATAATTTCACAGTGGTCCTTGAAAACCTTTTTCTCAAATTTGTGGGAGTAGTGAAAGGAACTATAGATATTTTCTAAATGATCCAAAAATAATGTGGTAGGTTTACAACTATGTCCACAAATATTTTGGCAGTAATGATTGTTTATCTAACTCTCTGATTTGATTTTATTGATTGAAAAATATATACATAAGATTTAATTCCTATAAACTTTTACATATTTGTTTATTAACTTTCCTTTTTTATCATTTTATCCTATAAATTCAAAAAATATAGGCTAGTTGTAATAAGTGGCTTATAAAAGCAACACTGAGAAAGACATATTGACATGGCCAAAGATACATTTCAAAAACTGAGAGTAAGTTAAATTTTGTTAGAAACAAAGAAGAGAATATTGGATTGTTATGTGATGTCTGCCATTCAATATGGACAGACATTACAATCTCAAAGATGAAGGTAAAACTTGGAGCAATCAAAATGGGGTTTTACAGCAGGATACTGAGGATACCATGACTGAGCATAAGAGCAATGACAAGGTTTTGGAGAGAATGAAAATGAAAAGGAAACTGATACTCAACATCAGGAATAGACTGCTGAACTTTCTGGGAGGTTTGGGAGGGGTAACAAAATAAATGGTGTTATGAACTACAAGGGATAGTGGAAGATGTGGAAAGCCATGATTGCCTATGTCTTGAAGAGACATGGCACATCGAAGAAGAAAAAGATAGTGGGTATAAAGTAAAAGCAACAGCTCATAAAGCCAAGAAAAAATAAAATCAACTGTTGGGGATAAGAAGATTATGAAGGAATCAGAGAGGGCAATGTCAGATCTCCATTCATGATTCCAAATTTAACTTTTACACCTTCAGAAGAGAGGGCCATACACGGATTGGTCTGGTAACTGCTCCAAATGTTGCTTGCAAAAGGACAATGTTTGACCAAAAATGGTGCTACCATTATTTCACAAGATAAATGGATACCTACTATATATATATATATACTAGCTGTATAGCCTGGCGTTGCTTGGGTTTTTAGTGGTTATGTTGGAAGATTAAGATCAAGTGCTTATTCAGAAAACTCCAGTATTAGGTTGCCATGACACATAAGTTAAGAAAATGCAAAATAAGTATTGTTTTTTATTGTATTTGTAAAATGGGATTCATGCTTGGTCAATTTTGTCAATAAACAGGAATGATGTATATACAATTGGAAAAATGAGGGCAGGCATTACAAGAGTCTGTATGTAATGTGATGCAATGATGTGATGTTATGATGCAGAAGAAGTGGATGCATTGTCCCTGCATTATTAGAGGGGTTGGCACCTTGTAGAAAACATAAAATTGGTGTGGTATATGATAAAGTAGAAGTTACGAAAAAGACCCGATTTAAAGAAATAAATTATTGCAAAAAGTGACATTTTCTATTAATTTTTACGGTACCATGTGTCTCAATTGAAATCTTTGTTTGCATATCAAGTCATCAGGCCTTGATCTACTAGTGATTTGATTTTGTTTGAGTTTGAGTAAAGCGTCTTGGAGAAATGCATAAAAGTGCACAAAAGACCACCCAAAATTATGTTTGTTGTTGATTTTTGATGAACCCTGTTGGTTGATTCAAAAATTTTTTTCTGTGCATTAAAAGTTTGAACCTTGATCTATAAGATACTTGATTTTAGTTGGATTCGCACAAGGTGTCTTTGAGTAGAAGAGTTTGTAAATTCAAAGTAAATCTTTGGTGATTTCTGCTTAGATCCTGTAAAATGATTTGAACATTTTTTGCTACATCAAAGGTTCATGTCATGATCAACATATGACCCAATTTTGTTTGAAATCAGATCAAGGGTTTTGAAGGAGTAGGTTTTGTTAAAATAGAAGCACACACACACACACATATATATATATATATACACTGCTGCACCATATGTGAAAACTTATAATAATACTAAAACAATTGTCTTTTTTTCCAGATAATCAGCAACTCAAATTATATATTCATGAAGAAAAATGTCTATTAAACAAATTCCAACAACTTTCAAATTTTTTAAAATTTTATCTTCAGTGTTAACTTATTTTTGCACAGTACTGTGTTTATATATATATATATATATAGAGAGAGAGAGAGAGAGAGAGAGAAACTGTAATAAGATTTTAAAAATGATCTGAAGTTTTGGACATTTATACGGAATATGTATACAAGTACAAAACCACATAAAAAAGCACATTAATAAAGAAACATATTTTATCAGCAAATTAAACCAAAACTCAAATCATTACATCAACCATAGATATGCCCCTCAAAATAGATTCTATCATATTTTCCTTACCATTAGTGACAAATAAAGCTAATTTCTCCCCTAGATATTTTTTTATTCTGGGCTTAATCCTCAACACAAACTAATCCAATAAACATTTCCATTACAAACTTGTTGTAAAGCTAAATGTTGAACCAGTTAAAGTAAAACAATTTTTTCTGGAAACACACTTGGAAGTAAAACAATTTTAATTTTAATAATTCTCTGTAAACATGAATGGATTATAAATATTACACACACACACACACACATATATATATCGAAAATCTAAGAGTGAGCCAACAACCTATCAGGATTTGCTTAACAGCTCATCAGGGAAATTGCATTTGTTTGCTCTACTTTCATTTGAGTGCTTTGTGTGCTCTGCTTTCATATTGAGCTCTTTATTGTTAAGGTTTTCATCTTGGGTTTTTTTTCTTTCTCACAAATGCTTGACTTTTTGTTCAGGTATTTCGTTTGTTTCTTTTTTTCTTCCCCTTCTTTTCCCTCCAGGTTCATTCCCAGTGGGTTACAAGATGATTTCATTTGTAGTTTAATTATTGCTAGTCTTGACAGAATTAGTTCTGTTAATATTGGTATTATTACTATATATATATATATATATATATATATATATATATATATATGTATATGTATGTAAAAGCATTTAGTGTTGTTCCAAATTTCATTATTTTCTCTATACAGCAAGTTTTTGTCCAGTTTTTTCTAACAATTTCACTTTTTATTCCGGTGGTTATTTAATCTCAGTATCAGATGCCTGCTTTAGCACATATGTGTTTTTTCAACAACCCACAGAGCCGACCTGTAGTTTATTTTTTTATGCTGAGCATACCTTAGTTACAGTTCCTAGGAGATAGCACCTTAACTAATATGATCAAAAATCTGAATATGTCCTGCACACTCAAACACTCAGTGATGATGACTTCTGACTTTCTACTAACAAAACCATCAATGGCTCCCAAACTGTTCAGTCTACCCAATTTCACCCACAGGGCTTGCATGGTATGGTTTTCAGGCACTTTCCAAAGGTGCAGTGCATTAAGATCACCTCTTCCAAACCAATAACATCAAATTGACCATTCTGAGATTTGAATTCAAGTCTCATGGTCAAAAAGCAAATATCCTAACTACTTGGCCACATGCTCTCTCACACACACATGCACGCACACACACACACACACATTTTTTTTCAAATAAAACTTTGAAAATTACATGTGTTATATGATCATTTCTGTGAAGTATTTTCATTTCATCAGGGATTTGTTTATTATGGAAAAATTTAAAAAGATTTTCATATACTGGAAGTTCACTTCAAAAGAAAGAAAAGGAAGGAAATAAGAAAGAAAAGTGGGAGGGGAAGTGAAAAAAGAGAGGGAAGGTTATGTTAGAAGACAGGCATCTAGATGCTGTTACAGAGGGTAGGGAAGAAAGAACAATCAAAGTGAGATAGCAAAATGGATTTAGAATTAAACTTTGAAAAGGACCTTTAAAGATTACATATATATAAACAAATAAAAAATAATCTGTCACAGGAACGGAAGTGGCAAAAGGGAAACAGGAAATGAGGGGGAAAAAAAAGAAATAAAAAAAGGTGAGATAGGGAAAGGTATAGGAGAGGGGGAGAAAAAAGAAAAAATGGAAAAAGAGAGAAGGAAGGGAAAGGTATGTAATTGTTAGCCAGAGGGGGTTGAAAGAAAAGGATAGATACATAAAAAAAAAGAATAAAAGGGGAAAGAAAAAATAGAAATAAGTTAAAAGCTTTCCCTAAAAAGGGGAGATTGGGAAAGGTATAGGAGAGGGGAAGAAAAAAGGAGAAATAGAAAAAAGAGAGGAGGAGGGGAAACGTATGTAATTGTTAGCCAGGGAGGGTAGAAGGCAAGGGATAGATACATAAAAGGTAAAAGAATAAAAGGGGGGAAAGGAAAAATAGAAATAAGTTAAAAGCTTTCCCTAAAAAGGGGAGATTGGGAAAAGTATAGGAGAGGGGAAGAAAAAAGGAGAAATAGAAAAAAGAGAGGAGGAGGGGAAACGTATGTAATTGTTAGCCAGGGAGGGTAGAAGGCAAGGGATAGATACATAAAAGGTAAAAGAATAAAAGGGGGGAAAGAAAAACTCGAAATAAGTTAAAAGCTTTCCCTAAAAAGGGGAGATTGGGAAAGGTATAGGAGAGGGGAAGAAAAAAGGAGAAATAGAAAAAAGAGAGGAGGAGGGGAAACGTATGTAATTGTTAGCCAGGGAGGGTAGAAGGCAAGGGATAGATACATAAAAGGTAAAAGAATAAAAGGGGGGAAAGGAAAAATAGAAATAAGTTAAAAGCTTTCCCTAAAAAGGGGAGATTGGGAAAGGTATAGGAGAGGGGAAGAAAAAAGGAGAAATAGAAAAAAGAGAGGAGTAGGGGAAACGTATGTAATTGTTAGCCAGGGAGGGTAGAAGGCAAGGGATAGATACATAAAAGGTAAAAGAATAAAAGGGGGAAAAGAAAAACTCGAAATAAGTTAAAAGCTTTCCCTTGAGTATTTCCTTTTTTCTTTTTTCAAGCTATAAAATTTTAAATCTTAATTTTACAATGCTGGGTCCATGGGGAAAAGACTAGATGAAGTTGTTTGTGACTAAATACTGGTTGTAGCAGTATGCCCTCCAGCAGTACACTATTGGAAGTGAGCATTTTTCATTGAGCATATACAATTTTCACCCAGTGCAATGCCCAAGAAGTAGCCAAGGTAAAGGTAAGGACACCCAAGAGGGAAGCAAGTGATGCATTTAATGAGAATATATAGGATAGATAATGGTTGATTCTAGAGTTGAAGAGGTTAAGATCACAGTGATTGGAACGCATCCCTTCAAAGACTCTTGTGCAATATAACATTTGTTTGGTTGATTGATTTCGCTTAGTAGCATATCAACATCTCTATGAGTTATTTAACGTCAATATCTAAATATTTTGTACACAATTTTATGGCTTCAATTAAATATATTTTGAATGCAATTGCATGCCTTCAACTACAGATAAAATGTATTGTTGGTTATTTTGCTTTAAAATTGTATTGTTAGTAACTTTAATATAAATATGTATTGTTAGTAATGTTTTATATAAAAATGTATTTTTATACTTTAATAGTGTTCTGTTTTTCATTGCACCTACTTAGACAATCATTCTCTGACCATCAGTAAACAGCAAAGATTGAAAATAAAGAAGAATTTATTTTTATTTTTGATCTCAGTTTACTAATGATCATAAACTGAATAATTGCAATGAAAAGCAATTAAAATTGTATTAATTGTAAGTTTGATTGTTTTGATAAAGTCAAAGTTGTAGTTGATCTCAAAAATGACCTTCAATCTGTTATTAACTGGGTCAAAAAATAGCATATTAATTTTAACGCTTCCAAAACAAAACTGTTCTCTTTTATTCATCTTAGAAAAACTTTTCAGTCTTCCATGAGGATGGCTGGTGCTAAAATCGAGGAAAGTGATTTATTACAACTTCTAAGTCTATTGTTTTCCACTAACCTGAAATCGAATGATTATATTGAATCTATTGCTAGGTCTGCATTAAGAAAGTTGGTTCACTGCATTGTGCGAGACAATTTTTCTCATCAGAATGTATCTTAAACGTGTATAAGCTTACCATTCATCTGTAAATTGAATCTTGCTGCCACTCCTGATCTGGTGCTTTTGTTATGTATTTAGAGATTCTTGATAAAATCCAAAGAAGAATCTACGATGTTATTGGTCCAGACCTGACATTTCAACTTCAGTCACTTTCTTGTACACTGTAGCGTATTTTCCCAGTGCCTTTTCTATAAATACTTTCATGGCAATTGTTCTGATGAACTTTCCTCTTTGGTATCTGTTATGGTGCCCTATCTACAGTGAAATGGACTCTTCCTCCTTCAATAAATACTAACCTGTGTGACTTCCAGGGAGGCAGTTATGAGGCAGTCGTGAGTCAGTGTAACTTGACAGTTCGGACATACACTGCTGACTACTAATACTCTTATTTGTATATATGTTCTCTTATTCTGGTACATTAGTTCAACTTACCGTCTTGTTTCCATATCTTTCTTCCTGGCCCTAACAGGCCACAACAGTATCTCAACTATGAAGCACAGTACTAGATTGGTCCCCATAAATAAAAATCTAATGGAGTCAAATCCGGCAAATGTGGAGGCCAATGAAATGGTCCAGCCCTTCCGGTCCATCTGTTAGAAAATCCCTGATTTAGAAACTGTCTAACACGCAGAACAAAATGACAAGGAGCTCCATCTTGTTGATTTATAACATTTTTTACATTTTATTTCTAACAAAAATACAAATAAAGTTATAAAATTTTTTAAAATGTACACAAACTTTATGGACATTCTGTATATATATATATATATATATATCTAAATCTATCTAATCTAATCTAAATCTAAACTTATTTATAAATGAAACTTTGTCTGTGTGTGTGTGTGTCTGTGTGTGTATCCGTTAACTATAGACTCCGAAATGGCTGAACCAATTTTCTTGAAAATTTACACAGTTGTACTCTAAGTGTCTGCGAGTGTTCTTAGCTAGGTTTTGTGTCGAGGTACCCCTGATAAATATCGAAAATCGATAATCAAAAAAATCGGGTTATAGAAGGAGTGGTGCAATTTTAATCAAATTTGAAACACTCATAGACAAAGACATAAGAAACGATATTCAGAAGTTTCAAGGTTGCGGTTCTTACAATAGTGCAGAAAATCAATAATATATATATATGTATAAAAGGCAAGATGTTTGTGTGTGTGTCTGTTTATCTGTCTGTATGTCCTTTATACAAATCCACAATTTTTATCCGATTCTCACCAAACTTTACACAAATATTCTTTAGGCAGAGTCTGAGCTCCAAAACCATGGATTAGTTTTAAAGCTTTCATTACACCCAAGCAATGCTGCTAGTATATATATATATACACAAATAAATACACAACAGTTTTTATTATAATAGCGAGGATTATTATACTCTGCAGTATGAGCTTGTTAACTATTATACAAATATTGGCACTCAATTCTAAATTCCCATTGAAAGTAATAATCTTTTATTTATACAGTTTTCTACTCTTGATTACTATTATTTTTACTACTTTTGAAAAAAAATAAGCATACAAATGACTGCCCTAATATTTTTTCATTGTGATTAGTGATTTCTGTTTTATTTTTTTAAATCAGTATCACTCTATACAAGGCAGTAAAACTGTGGTGATACCGACTGAGCAAAAGTGATATGAATTCCCAAATGATCTTCTGCGATCCAAAAAGAAGATATAAAAAGCTGATATAGACAGACACAGACAGACAGACCCACACGGACTGACTTGAGAGAGAGGAGTGTAACCAAGTATCCCCCTTGACCTACGTCAAGTGGCTTACTATGCTAGCCTCCCTTCCCTATCATTTTATTTTTGGGTGTCTCAAAACTACTTACTGACCTAAGGAGTGGATACATCAAAGACATTCCTAATTTGCAATGCTCTCACATACCTAAGTATTCTCTTTTCAGCATTTTATTGTCATGAACATTTTAACGTCCGTTGGACCTATACTTCAAGTATTACTTTAATTGTAAAAACCTTAATTGATATGTGTATATATAAAATGTTAGTTTTCAACTCTATTTGCTTTCTTGATTTATAATCTTTTTTTGACTTATAGTGGGCTATCTACAACAATGGCCAAATTTTGTTAATCTGCAACAATATACAACTACCCTTCAAAAGAAAGAATGCCTACCCACTACAAAACTACTAAAGCACAAGGAGTTACAGGGTGTAGAAGACTTAGTAACAGAAACATTTATAATGAGTGGAAAAAGAAATAAGTAATCAGAAGGACGGTAGATAGCAATTGACATTGCATTTAAAGTTTTGAAGATTAAAGTTAGTTGGAAAACATGGAGGCAGAAGGGAGTTCCACAAGTGAAAATTGAAAGAAAAGAAGCTGGTAGCATAGAACTTACAGATATATCTAGCCAGTTTAACTGTAAATTGATGAGACCTCAGTGCCAGTCTTGTACTGCATTTAAATTAAAAATGTCAAGGTACCTCAGGGAAAAGCTCGTCTAAACAATTATCACAAAAGTATTTATAGAAGAGACATAGAGAGGCAACTTTATGGTGGTGGGAAAGTGATTGAGGCCGAGCTGCCTGATCAGGATCAATAATATTTCTGATTTTTTTTTTTTGATCTTATCAAGAAGCTCTAGGAGCTCAAGCAGGAGCAGCAATATGGGCAAATGGGAGACTTATACAAAGAGAAATATTTCCCTTTTTAAGGGACTTTTTGATTATAAAATAACCTGCTTTTATGTTGAAACAGAGTTAATTTTTAACTTTATTTACTTTTGTAATATTTTTCCACTTTTAAAAAATATTTCTGTTGTACATCATTCAATTTATTCATTTCCCTTTTAGATATTTTTAAATTACATTTTATTGTGTATTTTCATGCATTTTTTAATAATAAAAGTCTTTTTCTGAAGCATATTACAAACTGTATTTTTGAATAATTTTAATCCTATTTTTTATCTGTTTTATAAAAAACAGTTTTATTGTTTTAAATCAACTGAAATTTTTCATGTTGCATTTTACCTCTTAGCACTCTGTAAGCAACTTTGCTAAGAAAAAAATGTTTTTGTTTTGCCACTCCAGGCAACTTCAGTCAACACCTGCTAGAATTTTTGAACTTTGAGGTTGTGCTGTCATCTGCCATGCCAACCAAAAATGACTTTGATTTGAAATTGACAATGGAATTTCTGCAGTTGAGAGATCTTGAAAAATAATTCAGAGTGCTAAAGGTTTTAGAATTTCTGTTCTATTAAAATATTAAAACAGTAGGTAAAATAGTGTTTAAATATTATACTTCTTTTCAGATCACATACATAAAATACCAGATTTCAACACCAGTTACCCGAAGATCCCAGTACATTCTGTTAGCTATTCTGATGCAGAGGTTCTTATGAGGTGAGTTTCATTCTTTGTTGATACATTCCACTTTTTACTTGGTATGTCAGCATTTATTAAGTCTAGTACGTGCTTTGTGGTGTAGTGGGTATCAGCTTTGAATGAGAAATCGAAGAACAGACAGTCTTGGCAAAGACCTGAAGTTCCACATCACTTCAGAAAAAAGGTTTGGAAGGGAACGCCTATCAATACTAGAAATAGTGATAACAACTCTATGATTTGAGAACCTATTTTCCTGAAAAATTGTCCTAAGGGGAAAAATTTTATAATAAGTCTGGTTGCTTGGTAAATGAATACTAAATGTTTCCTTATGAGGAAATGGCTAATATTACCTGTAAGAGCAGATACACAATTCAAAAAAGAATAACGATAGCAATTTCTTGTTGAAAGTGACAAGGCTTCACCGGGCACAAAACTGACAAAAGGAAATTAAACACAGCTCCAGGATTGAACCACTTTAAATTAGCAGGGGTACCAAGCCTCCTGCTGCTGAGTTAAATGCAACTCACTTCTATGTTGATCTAAAATTTATTACCATTTCTACCCTCTTTGCTCTCTCTGGTTTTCATTAAGTTTTACTTTTGTCTCCTTTTCACATCCTTAACATTCTCTGGTTTTTGTTAAATTCTGGTATATACAAGAATAATGGTGAGCAGCTTGGAATGTGAAACTGGAGAGCTGAGTTGGAATTTCAGTTGAATTCCTGATATAAATACGGTAAGATCTTCTCTCCCCAGCAACAGGTTAAATAATAGAACTTGAATCTAGAAAAAAAAAATACTTGTTATTCTCAAAAAATTAAAGAAAAATCAACTTGCAAAAAAAAAAAAAAAAAAAAATGAAAATAATCATTTTTATAATTCAAAATATGTTTTGGTTAAAAAAATGATAAAGGGTTGATAAACTGTAAAAAACAAATTAAACTTTCTTGAGCTCTATGCCACATCTTTTTTTATTTTTTTATTTTAGTTAATTTCTCTTTCCTTTATCGTTTTTTTTTTCTCATTTTGGTTTCTCTTATTTTCTTCAGTTTTACTTGAATATAAGATCTGGACCATGTTGTCTTCAAAGCTATGTTATAAAACAGTTTTTATCCTGTGCCACAGTCTAATAAATCATTAAGGTATTGAAAGGCATTCATTTTCCACCCTCTGAAGATGCTTTTTGTTTTTCATATGGGGAAATCCATCACCTCTCACTCTGTGTAGCACAGGGCCAATTAGAATATTACCCAATTCTCTCAGTTATTGTTGCAGATGTCAGAATGCATTCTTAATGCTAATCCTCTTCATGTATTGGGAAGGTGGTGCCTGGAAATAATTCTTCAGTTCATGAGATTACAATTAATTTCAGTTTCTAGTCACACACAACCAAAAAACTGATAAAAAATGCAAATTTCTCTTCCATGTTGATTCTTAAAATTAAAGACAGTCAATAATAATTTTACACAATTGCAGCAAGCAAAATGGAGAAGTTGACATTTTATGGAGAAATGAAATCAACTTCATCAATTCAGTTATGAAATATGACAAATGTATTCTTGCTTGTTGCTACTTTAGATAGTCAGTATTTTACAAGAATTTTCATTATAAAAGCTATCGTCATATGTTTGTAGCAATTTATTAAGTATAGCTTAGAAGTAGCACAGGGCCAAAATTATGGAGCACCCAGTGAGTATTCTGTCATAATTGAAATATATGTGTGTGTATTTGTTTCATTAAATGTGATGGACAACAAAAGTTTTTATTCATTTTCTGATATTCTTTTACAGATTTCTAGTTTTATCAAGACTAATTGTGTTTCAAGTGCTTTAGATCTATTCATTAGCCATTTTCAAGGGGTTTGTTGTTAATATATTTTTCTTTATTTATGTTCTGTGTTGTATAGAAGTAGTAGTAATTCCATGCAGGATGCATTTTAAACACTGACAACATGTTCTGTTTAGTTTCAAAGTAAAACTGAGGCTCAGCTTAAACTGCTTTATATAAAGTGACTCATTGATATTTAAATGTCTTTTACAATGAGATGATAGTGTTATCTGTAATGATTTTTCTTATGAGGGCAAGGATTTGTGTATGAGTGCTTAAGTGTTTCCTTATCAAACTAAGGTCACTTATGTGGTTTATCAGTCTACGACTTAATGATGTTCTCATCTAGCCAATATAGATGTTGGAATCTGTCTTTCTGTTGATTGCAAGAAACAGTATCGTACAGAGCAATGAAAGTGATGAACTTTTTTTTTTTTTTAATCATCTCACCCCAAGCAAGGCATTCCACTGCCACTATTGCGCATGGGGCTACATAGGGGAAGGTAAAGAGGAGTGGTTAGACATAGGGAATGTTAGGAGGAAGATGACAGAGGAGTAAGGATAGCGAGGATGAGGGTTGGGAAGAGTGCTTGATAGAATGGGAGCAGGTTAGTGTGTTAGGAAGTGTCTATTGACCTTACATTTAAACTGGAGATTGTAGCCGTTGGGGAAGCAATCGTTTGGAAGAGAATTCCACAGTCGGGAAGTGCGAGGAAAGAAAATGTTGGAGTAGAAGTTATGGTTGTGTTGGTGGTCTGAAATTTCACACACACACACACACACACACACAGTGCGATGGATAAATTGTCATATAAATCATGCAAGAATGAAGATTACACTCACATCTCATTTTAACAGATATATTTACCAAAATTACACACAAAGATCTTGAAATATCAAAGAGAAAATTTATTCAATAAAATTTCCATTGGCTTCACACACGACCTCCAGATGCCTTCATAATCTCTTGCAACTCTTCTGGATGGTCTCCTTGTTTAAGTTGGTGAACGCCACTATAATCCTTGCCTTCAGTTTATATTTGGTGTTACAAGAAGTTTTGTTGGTCTCCTGTTCAACTGCACTCCACACATAATAATCAAGGGGGTTGTAGTCTGGGAAAATGGGTGGCCAGATATAAGGGGAGATGTCGTCACAAATTGTCTGACAGCTATCAGTGGATTCTTCTGCTTGTGTGGTATGGTGCAGAGTCCTATTGTCAGAGAGAGAATCTTCCAGAAGCTACACTTTTGACCAAGGGCAGCACTATCTCTTCAAAGCACATGATGTAGGCCTTTGTGCTGAGTCTTGTGGGAAGATGAATGGAGGTGTAATTAACTATAAAATTGTGACAATTTATCCATAGCACCCTGTGTGTATTAATATATTGTCATCCGCAAACAGATCTGTTTCGCCGTATCACAGCTCATCAGTACGGTTAGACTCCGATTGCTTTTTTATCCAGGATTGAAACCCGACCGAAATGGCGTCAGTCGGCAACTCTACCCCTGAGCTATATGTGTGTGTGTGTGTGTGTGTGTGTGTGTGTGTGTGTGTGTGTGATACAGAAAATCTCAGAGAAATGAATGGGTGAAATGACTTCCTCTAAGAAAGAAAAAATATTAATTGAAAATAAGGCTCTTAATTTTTTTTATATCATGAAGGAACAACTTCAAGAGATTTGTGAAGTGTTCAGTTAGATGATAAAACACTGAAGAATTTAACAAATACATAGATGGATTAATCTATTCCAATGACCTATTCTTCTTGGTAGTACCTCTCTGAGAGACAGACATACACATATGCACACACAGTGGTTGCTAAACAATTTCTTTATGAATGAAGGGAAGACTTGAGGTAATAGAGATATGATTCTACAGAAGGTGAGTAAGAATATCATTGATAGAACATGGATGCAAAGAGAAATTTTTAAAGAAAATGATAGTGAAAAGCACATTATTCCTAGAATCGAGAAGAGATTGTTGAAATTTCTGATTTATATAATGAGGAAAGTGAGCTTAGAGAACTTGACACTTAGAGGACATATTGAAGGCAAAATAGAGAGAGGGAATCAATGAGTAAACTACTTAAAAAGCTTGTGTCAATGGACTGGGACTGAGAGGGATAGTAAAAGGATAAACATCACTAAGAACAATAAAGGAAAGGAAGTTGTAAAGAGCCATAATCATCTGTGTTGTGAAGGGACACAACACATAAAAGAAGAACATGATTCTGTTACGAACAGAAACAGAAAAATTTGAAGGAACATTAAAATGAAAGAAGATGTTTTTTTTCTTGCTAAAGAAAATATTTTTAAACGAAAATTTCACTAGAAAAAAAAGGAGTGCTGAAGTGTTATGTAAATGCTGGAGAATTTCTTCCCAAATGAAGAGAAAACTTGAGACAACAGATATATGATTCTACAAAAGGATGCTGAGAATACCACAGATAGAACATTTAAAAAATAAGTAAGTTTTTTAGGAGAATGGGAACAAGAAGAACTTGGAGTTATAGTAAGGAGACAGATATTACTTAGAGTTACAAAGTATTAGCAGCAATAGAGAATGGTGAATTGCCCACATCTTGAAGGGACTTGGCACAGAAAACAATAATGGAAAATCAACAAAATCTGGTAATATTGTGAGGTAATCTGGTAATATTATTGAGTTAAAAAACTCAAGTGGAAATGATATTTTGGTTACTTAAAATAATACCAGACACTATGGTTATCTGATAATTACCTTATTTGATAAATTTTAATTTTTTTTTATTTTAAATTTCAGGGATCTGACGGGCAACCATATGGGAGATGCCTGGCTTGGTGGATTAAATATCAGCTATAATACAGGGCCAGGCTACATGGAACCAAATAATAACAGGTAAGCTCTGTATTCATTCACTATTTTATTACGTGTTCAGCACTCTTTTATTACATGTTTATCACTATTTTATTATGTGTTTAGCACTCTTTTATTACATGTTCATTACTATTTTATTACGTGTTCAGCACTCTTTTATTACATGTTTATCACTATTTTATTATGTGTTTAGCACTCTTTCATTACATGTTCATTACTATTTTATTACGTGTTCAGCACTCTTTTATTACATGTTTATCACTATTTTATTACGTGTTCAGCTCTTTTATTACATGTTTATCACTATTTTATTACGTGTTCAGCACTCTTTTATTACATGTTCATTACTATTTTATTACGTGTTCAGCACTATTCTATTATGTGTTTTTTTTTTTATAAGCGTTTCACCCCGAGCAAGGCATGTCACTGCCACTACTGTGCAGGGCACTACATAGAGTGGAGAAAGGATGATGAAATATAGGAAATGTCAGAGAGTGGGTGATAGGCGGGTAGGGATACCAAGAATGGTTAAATATAGGAAATGTCAGAGGGTGGGTGATAGGCGGGTAAGGATACCGAGAACGAGGGTTAGATAGATGAGAGTGTTCTGAGAATAATTGGGAGTTAGGGTGATAGGAGGTGTCTATTGACCCTACATTTAAACACCTGGAGATTGTAGCTGTTGGGAAAGCAGACTTGTGGAAGGGAGTTCCACAGGCGGGAAGCGCGAGAAAAGAAGCTGTTGGAGTAGAATTTACGGTTACATCTTATCTGTTTAACTGTAAAAGGGTGGGACCTAGTTGCTAATCTAGTATCTCATGTAAATTCGTGCTTAGGCGGCACCAGTGATGTAAGTTCATCGGAGCAGAAGTCATGAAAGGATTTGTAGAAGAGGCACAGGGAAGCCACATCATGCCGGTGAGAGAGTGGTTGTAGCCGGTCTGCCAAGTCAGTATCAACCACGTTACAGATCCTCCTTTGTATTTTGTCAAGAAGCCCAAGGAGAGCAGCAGGGGCACCCGACCAGATATGGCAGCAATATTCAATACACGGGCGGATGGTAGATTTGTATATGTGCAGAATAGATTCAGGCGGGAAAAACCTTCCGGGCCCTGCACAGAGAGCTGACTTTCATAGCAGCAGATTTGGCAATGGATTCGATATAGTCATTCCATTTGAGGTCCGCCGAAAGTGTAAGGCCAAGGAGGTATAGTATTTTACTCTCTGGGAGGCTAGCCTGTCCCATGCTAATGGGAGGTAGATGCGATTGTCTATGGTGCTTAGTTGATAATAGCTTTGTTTTAGAAGCATTGAAATTTACTAGCCATTTCTTACCCCAGGCCACGACGAATTAGCAATATTTTCTTACATGTTCATCACTATTTTAATATGTGTTTAGCACTCTTTTAATATGTGTTTAGCATAATTTTATAACATTAATTAATGGTGCAGTTAAGTAAGAGAACAACAAACTTGTACCACCAAAGATGAACTGAAGGCAAGAATTATGTCGGCATTTACCAACTTAAACAAAGATACCATCCAGAAGAGATGCAGGAGATTCTGAAGTTGTCCACAGGCTGTGGTTGAAGCTGATGGCAATTTTATTGAATAAATTTACTCAATTAGTATTTCAAAATATTTTTGTGTAATTTTAGTGAATATATCTGTTAAAATAAGATGTCAGTGCTATTTTTGTTTTTGTTCATCCATTGCACCCTATATATCAGAAATACCTCACTTGATTCCCAGGTGCATGATTAACAGAAACAGGTAATGGACCCTTTTGATATGTCAAGGTAAAAAAAAAAAAACTTTGATGTATCATCTGCCCCAATGCTAATTTAGAATTTTTTTTAATATCCTTTCACTCTATGTGCATTGTGGTGCAGTGGATATCGACTCGGAATGACAAATCGAGGAGCCAAGTTCGAACTCCAGTTGAATTCCTTGCTTTCACTTATGCACAAATACCCTTGGGAAAGGTATCACTGTCTCTTCCCTCGACTTATAGGTTAAATAATAGGACAGATTGGGTTCTATAGCCTTGGCTGGTAACCAGTCTACTGCAGAAATCAATGGCAACCTACTGTGGAATAATGTTCTGCCCAGTTAGTCATGTCTTTTCGAGACAGGATCGCCCAAAGTGTGTATCACGTATGGCACTGAACTGACTGACTGACATCCTGAATCAAGGCAGAAATGGCATTGGTGTGCAGGTGGTTACAGTGAGAGAAAAACAATGTACAGGGGGTGTCAAAGAAAAAAATAGGCAATGAATGGGGATCAAGTATATAAAAGATGGCAATTGATGTTGCATTTATACTTTTGGAGATTGTAGCTATCTGGGAAGCAAGTGAATGGAAATGAGTTCCACAAACAGGAAATGCAAGAAAAGAAACTGTTAGAGTAGAAGAGATACATTTAACTATTTCTATGGTAAAAGGGTCAGACTTTGATGCCACTCTAGTAGCATGAATAAATACACATGGTTAGGGTATCAGGGAAATAAGGTTATCAGAACAGTTTCCATGAAAATACTTCTAGAAAAGACAGAGGGAAGCCACATCACATTGGACATTTGCTTGTCTTTGGAATTCTTCTCATAGTTGTTTAGCCATCATATATGTATGAACACACACACACACTATTTATTTATGCATTGTTTATTTATAATGGTTGGCAAAACATTGACTAATTGCCAATCAATGCTAACTTTATAAAATAATGAATAATAAAGATTTCCATATAGTTGGTTTATATATTCTAATAGTTTAGTAAATGGTCATGAATCTAAATCTATCTAATCTAAACTTATTTATAAATAGAACTTTGTGTGTGTGTGTGTGTGTGTGTGTGTGTGTCTGTGTCTGCGCGTGTGTGTGTGTGTCCGTTATCTATAGACTCCAAAACAGTTGAACCAATTATCTTGAAAATTTACACAGTTGTACTATAAGCATCTGCGAGTGTTCTTAGCTAGGTTTTGTGTCGAGGTAGCCCCAATAAATATTGAAAATCGGTAATCAAAAAATCGGGTTATAGAAGGAATGGTTTGATTTTAATCAAATTTGATACACTCATAGACAAAAAGATATAAGAAACGATATTCAGAAGTTTCAAGGTTGCAGTTCTTACAATAGGGCAGAAAATTTGATATTGATACCAGGAAATCAAAATTTGACTTACATCCATTCATTTTTCTTTCAGTCTACGGTTTTGCTTTAACTGGAAACAACTATTGCTTTTTAGTCTTTCGTGGCAACGTCCAAAGAGTCTGAGCTCCAGGACCATGGATTAGTTTTAAAGCTTTCATTACACCCGAGAGCGCTGGGCTATACTGCTAGTTTATGAATAAAAAATAGTTTCCACATTTATTTCTTAATAAATTTCTAAATGATAAATACTGCATTGCATTACTTTTAATGCAAATGTATTCATTTTTAGAATGTTGTAAATATAAAATTATTCTTGTAAATAAATAATCTAATAGATAAATAATGATTAATATTTTTGTTGTTAAATTCTCAAGAACAAAACAAATGTATAAATTTGCCTGCCTCATATATTTAGGCTTTATTGCAGTTCTAATAATTGCTTTTTAAAGCAATAAACATTGCCGAGGAGTGAAGGTAGTGAAAATAAAAGTGATGTCAATAGAAAAACAATCATTTTGATGATCTGTCTTATTGCAAGCATGAAGGTCCATATTTGTCAGAAAATGTCTCAAGCAATAAAAACCAAAACTGTATTTCTTTTCAATCTAAAGAACTACCATTAAGCCAAATGTGCTTTCGCATTAAATTATAGGAAGCGTGAAGGTAGTTAAAATAATAGCATTGTCAATAGAAAAATTGTTCTTTTTACAATCTGTCTTATTGGGAGCAGGAAGGTGAATATTTGCCAGAAAATGTCTCTAGCAATAAAAAACAGAACTGTATTCCTTTTTAGTCTATTAGTAGTGGGTTGCAAACCGGCAATATTTCCAGTTACTAATATACACAATATAAATGTTAACATGCTGCTGTAGCACGTGTAGTAAAAAAGGACAAGTTACATGGCAATAACAAATAGGCATTTAATAAAACAAAAACAAATACAATACATTAAGAATGTTTAAGTAAGTCCCAAAACAAGAAGAATGTTCATGTTGTCCAAATGGACGAGAATGTTTTTAGCAAGACTAGATAAGAAACAACATATCATTACGACAGCAATTGGTCTTCGTGGCTATCCCACTCAAGCTGGGAAAGAAACTGAACCCAGATAAAAAAAAAGAGTTCCTCAAAAGGGAAGACAACTATTGTCTTCCTACAAATCTAAATAAACCACAATTAAGCCAGGTATGCTTTAGCATTAAGCTATAAAAAGAGTGAAGACAGTTAAAATAATAGCCTTTTCAATAGAAAAATCGTCCTTTTGACACTGTTTTTTTTGCAAAGATAAAGGTTCAAGATTTGTCAAAGGCTATAAGCAAGGCTATGCAGCTTTTAATTTGTGTACATGTACATAGTGGCTATCGACTTACGGCATATCACGTTGAATACACCGGTTCTCGTTTGATCACTGAAGTTAAGCAATGTTGAGCCTGGTCAGTACTTAGATGGGTGACCACTTGAGAATACCAGGTGCTGTAAGCATTCAGTGATGGATGTGTGTTGTGGTGCAGTGGATATCGACTTGGAAAGAGAAATCGTTGAGCTGAGTTCGAATTCCAGTTGAGTACACTGCATTCACTTAAGCACTGGTACCTTTGGGAAAGGTATTAATCCATCACTTCCCTCCAGTTATGGGTTAAATAACAGGATGAGGCCTGGAGGCAACCCATCTAGTGTTGGTGTCACAATAAAAACACCCTTGGTAGCCCTGGCGAAGCATCAAGTATTCAGCTATTTGACAAGATTATGAATTTCACTACGAACTGCACCAGGGTTCTAAATGCACAGGGAATACTGGAGGGGTGTAGTGAGTTCTATCTTGGCAAAAGCCACAAGACGATGACAATTGACTGACTGTATGAAGATGACCACAAACTCTAGAACACTGATGGTGCTTATATGAATGTTAACCATTATTCCTAATGTGCACAACATGATGTGTGAAAGCAGGAGGTAAAACAAAGAAGATAGAAGAAATCTTTTTACTCTTTTCTTTTTTTTCAATTGGAGTAGATAGACTAAACTATCGCCCGGTTCACACTCCACCCACGTCTATTGAACAGGTGAAGAGGCTCATTCCTTGTTTCCTGTTCAGGATGTGATTTCCGGCTTTCTCTTTTCCAAACTTTTTACTCTTTTCTTTTTTTCTTTTTTTTCTTTCAATTGGAGTAGATAGATTAAACTATTGCCCGGTTCACACTCCACCCACATCTATTGAACAGGTGTAGAGGCTCATCCCTTATTCTCCGTTTAGGATGTGGCTTCCGGCTTTCTCTTTTCCAATCTTTACACTCTTACATAGCCCCCTGTGCATCAGTGGCATTACCGCCTTGCTCAGAGTGATATGATTAAAAAAAAAAGGGGACAAATAAGGTAATGAAGAAATGCATTAAAATAAAGATGAAACTGAAAACAAGGAAAAGCATTAAGAAGTAAAGAGAGAATAGAAGTCTTAAGAGTGAAGTATCAATCTCGTATTTCTTTCATTTTTTTTTTTTTTCTTTCAGAGTGGTGAAATTATCAGTGAACAATCAGAGGTCAAGAAGAGACATCAGCAACATAATTGGAGTCATCAGGGGAAAATATGAAAAAGGTAAGTGATTCTTTGTTTTGAAGACTTTAATATCAGGAGCTGAATTGAACTGACAGATTTTCTTTGAAATTTACACAAGCTTGATTCAAATGAAGCTGAACTTCCAGCCAAAAGTAAGATAAAATGCAAAGAAAAAATAAAATAGAAAAAATACAGCAGTAAGATAACTGCTTTATTGGTCTGTATGGCAAAAAGTCATTATCTGATTTTTATCATTAACCCCACCCGACATGGCTGCTGTCATAGTAGTAGCATTATTATTTGTTGATATGGATGAACATAGAAGGGGATTGAGATAGCATTATAGTTCACCAGGTGCTATCCTTTATATACTAGTTCAAACACTTTTGTTTGAGCCCCCCCACCCCACCTCCAACGACTTACTGATGCAGATTACATAAGAAGAATGTAACATCTCTTTTATTGTGAGAGAAAAAATGGCTTTTATTAAGCAATTTATGTTTCCAGGGAAACCAATTGAGAACCTGAATTCAAAGTTGGAATGTCGAATGAATCGTTTTGGGATCCATAAACATGTTCCTTTGATGTATTACATTTTCAGTTAGCAAATACTTACAGAAAGATTTAGACATGTCCCCAGTAAAAGGGAACAATCAAAAATATGTGCTTGTGCTCAAAA
This sequence comes from Ascarosepion bandense, assembly GCA_037127315.1. Classification (NCBI taxonomy): domain Eukaryota; kingdom Metazoa; phylum Mollusca; class Cephalopoda; order Sepiida; family Sepiidae; genus Ascarosepion; species Ascarosepion bandense. The sequence goes on from JBBBDQ010000217.1 coordinate 140,204, forward strand.
AAAAGATTCAACATTACTACTGGATCATTGAATTCTGCAGAATCCTCACATCTCGTAGGTCTATTTATTTTGTACAATCTAAATGCAAATAGCAATGTGGCTATAGCTGACATTGGGTTATATAAAGACAATTGTCTCATGGTTGTCCATAATTCTAAAAACTCTAAAGTAGATATAATTTTTAAATTAATTTATAGTCTAATGAAAAACTTCAGTCTTAAAGTAATAGTACAAACTAATAAAAAAAAATTGACTTTCTAGATTTAGTTAATAATGCATCCTCACCCTAATGAAAACATAACCCTATTGACATGCATCCTAAATTAAATCACCTACCATCTATTATTAAACACATACTCTATTATTAAACACATACTCTATTCTGTAGAATATAGAATAAAAAACAATTCCTCAACTGAAGACATTTTTATAAACTCAGTCAATATTACAATATTACCCTAAAAGCAGCAGCTATAAATGCAATGACGTCAAATATAATTAGCATAAAGTAATAATACCAAATAGAAATAGAAAAATAATTTGGTACACTCCACCATTTAACCAAACGTTCAGTTAGGCAATAAATTCTTTAACCTAGTTCAGAAACACTTCCCAACGAATAACCCCCTTAGCAAAATTTTTAATAAGAATACACTGATACTTAGTTATAGTAGCACAGATAACCTTAAAATTATAATAAAAATCATAATAAAATCCTAAATCAATATAACAAGATTAGCAATCAAAATCACCCTATTATGAATAATGACAATAATAATAATACTTGCATTTACTGTAACCCAAACAAATACCCTCTGCAAAATAAATGTGCTACATACTCTACAGTCTACCAAGTTAGTATTTTCACTACAGAAAATCTAAAACACCTTCAAGTCACGATTGTATAAGCATAAACAACCCTTTAATTTTAAAATCTATAGTAACTCAATTTCACTTTCCAAATACTATTGGGAACTGAAATATGCAAATCAAACATCTACAGTAAAATGGAAGATGTTAAAAAAAGCTAGACCATGTAAATCATTAGATGAAAAATGTTTTCTTTGCTTACAAAAAAATAAATTAAATTCATGAAAACTAACTTATTAAAACAACGTAATGAAATAACTACTTACTGCCACCATAAAATGATTTACACTCTGAAATATATCTAAAATTATCACTAACTGTTTACTGTCTACTATATTATACAATCCTACCCCTTTTCATTAGTTTATATACCTCAAACCTAACCTTAATTAGCTGTTACATTGCTGTTTATGATTGCTTTCACTACCAGTTAACTCTAAGGTTGAGTAATTCCACCTTTAATAACAAACATCACGGTTTTGCATCTATTTACTTCCATTAACTTGTGTTCTTGTATTAATAGCACTCTTTAAGACAAGCATTTTATTGTTTCAATTTCAATCTTGTTGCATCTCAAATACATACTGTTGTGGATCTTCGTCGTCATTTTGTTGTGGAGTTGTGGCGAAACTTCACCGCAAAGTTGTAGTGTCCGGTTTGTGCTAAAAGTAAGACATGGAACAAGAAGGTAGGTTCAAAACAGTGTATTAGTATCACAAGAAACAAGATATTCAAAAGAAAAGTTAATAATAAGTAACTAGAAATAAGTAAGATTGAAGGTATTATTAAGCTTCATATTGCCTGACTAGTAGCTGTCGGCAACTGACATACTAGCTACTCTTTAACTGCTGTCAACTGCCTTCATTAACTACCACAAAATTGTCTTCGTTAACTGCTCCTGTTAACTGCTCTCTGGAAGTCACACAGATAATCATATATAACAAGAGAAAGAGTCCATTCCTTTTAGGAAGGCACCATAACGCATATTGGCAACATATTTGTTCTATACTTATTTAAATTGATACAACTGACATTTTCTTTACCCTGTCTTACCTATAGGCACATTGCTACACATTAATATCTCAATATCCATCAGTCTAGACTCACAAATCACAAATTTCCATATCACTATATATACGACCCCAACACTGAACCATATTTCACTGCCTGATTATGGTGCACGTGCACTGAAACCTGAAAGCTTTTAAGTTGCAGTCACATATGCAGTTATTATAACATTAATAATATCTATCTATCTTAGTCAGCCTCTTCCTATCTATCTATCTATCTCATTCTATCTATCTCTCTATCTATCTGAGTCTGCTCATATCTATCTATATATCTATCTATCTGGTCATCCGCAGACAGATCTGTTTCACTGTATCACAGCTCATCAGTATGGTTAGACAGCCGACTGCTTTTTACCCAGGACTGAAATCCAACTGAAATCTACCTCTGAGTTACGGGTGCTCGGTAGAAGGAGGCAGATTTTTGAGCGTGTATATTATCATTATACATGCCCAATAGCTGAGAGTGTTCTCATTCATTGCTGAATGAATGATGTGTAGATGCCAGAGTAGCTACTGTTTTTCAAAGTCTACCATTCATCCAGAGTGCTCAATCAGTGTGTGAGAGCATAAATAGTAATATATATATATATATATATATATATAAAAACATATGTTGTTAAATATAACAGACAATGACCACTCAACCAGGAATGATTCTACAGTCTAAACGAAGACAAATCAACCTATATATATATGTTTAGACTGTAAAATCCTTCATAGTCAAGTGGTCTAAGATGTACCAGATCAATTGGTGGCTTTCCCTATGTTGTTAGGGGTTGCAGGTCCAAATCCTACTAAATGACACACATTTTCCTAAAAAATTTCTCATATATAATCAGGCCAGTAGAAATATATATATATATATATATATATATATGCTGTTTGATTAAAAATAGAATATCTACTCATATACAAGTATCGATTAAAAATAATGTTCAAACAAATAAATTAAATATGTTGGTTGTTAAAACCATTTCGTTAATCTTTGGGATTTTTTTTTTTTTTTAATCATCTCACCCCAAGCAAGGCATTCCACTGCCACTATTGTGCATGGGGCTACATAGGGGAAGGTAAAGAGAAGGAGTGGTTAGACATAGGGAATGTCAGGAGGAAGTTGACAGATGAGTAAGGATAGCGAGGATGAGGGTTGGGCAGATGGGAAGAGTGTTTGATAGAATGGGAGCAGGTTAGTATGTTAGGAGGTGTCTATTGACCTTACATTTAAACTCCTGGAGATTGTAGCCGTCGGGGAAGCAATCGTTTGGAAGAGAATTCCACAGTCGGGAAGTGCAAGGAAAGAAACTGTTGGAGTAGAAGTTACGGCTGCATTTTATCGGTTTCACTGTAAAAGGGTGGGATCTAGTTGCTATATTATAATTATATAATTATAATTTTCTGCAACATTGTATGTTTACATTTGTTGACATTACGAAACATTTAAGAGCATTGATGGTTATTTACGTAGAATCAAAAATTGTGTTATATAGACTTGATTTGACTACGATTAGACAGCGGAACCGTTTGTAGTTGGGTGATCTCGATATCAATATTAAAAAGGTCACAGGTTCAAATCCTGCCGAATGACACACATTTTCGTAACAAAATTTCTCATAAATAATCACGCCAGTAGAAATAAACATATAAATATACTGTTTAATTAAAAATAAAATATCTACTCAAATATGAGTATCGATTAAAAATAATGTTTAAACAAATAAATTAATATGTCAGTTGTTTATTCCATTTCGTTGATACATGGAACTTTCTGTAATATATATATATATATATATATATATATATATACTAGCATCATAGCCCAGCATTGCCCGTACAACTCAGAACATTTTAGTAGTAGGAGAAGCGCTTGTAGTTGCTGCCTCAACATTGGTGATGGATGTAGCAATTGCCCTTGTTTCCCTGACTGCCACAGCTTTAGTGGTCATACGCCCTAACCGGGCTCTTTTTTTAGGAGGCATGTGAAAAAAATCTACAAAAACTGAGCACACCTAGTGGAAGTGTCTGTTACTTTAATCAAAGATGGCTGCTAAATTACTTTGAATGCAATGTTTACAATACTCACACAAACATCAAATCTTGTGATGCAATAATGTTTATAATATTAAATGCATTAATTCCTTTAAAACTCGGTTATATAAAAAAAATAATTTTATAAAAAATTGCTGTTTCAAAATTGTTCAAAAATTCTATTAAAAAAATCTATTTTCTTTTGTTTTGTGTAAATGTGATTTGATGTTTTGTGTGACATTGTAAACAACATTACGGAAGAAAATATTTACATTTTTGGTTGATTAAATATAAATTTAAATTTGGCATAAAAATAAAAATTATTTATTTTGTTTTAATTAAATTAACCATTGGCACTTTTTTTTTTTTTTACACATTTTGTTTTGCCCGTGCAACTCAGAACATTTTAATTTCTTCAGCGAATGAAACAAATACGTTTAAATTCGCTGCAGACACTTAAAATATAATCTGTAAAAGGCAATCTGTGAGTCTGTGTGTGACTGTTCTCTATGCACACCTACATTTTTTAATATTTCTTTTGTTTCAAAATTACGGGGAAAATTTTTTACATCATTTTGTTAACCAAATGAATTTTTAAAACGTTGGAATAAAAATGAAATATAAAGGTTCACTTTTTTTTTTAATAAAAAAATATTTTAGTCACATTTGACATGTGTGCTTTGATTTCTGCAATGTAATTCAGCAACCATCTTAGATCTTAGATGTTTTATGGAAATAAAACGTTGGAATAAAAATTAAATCTAAAGGCTCATTCTTTTTTTTTAATAAAAAAATATTTTAGTCGTGCCTGACATGTGTGATTTGATTCCTGTGACATAATTCAACAACCATCTTAGATATTAGATGTTTTACGAAGCAAATGTAAACAATCTGCACCATTGGCCAAAAAGTGCGAAAGGGAAGATTGCTGAACTTAAACTCAAAAAGTATGTGTCGACCTGGCTTCCCTGTAGATCTGTGTCCCGAGAAAGTTTGAATGGCGTAGCTTAAAAAATGTAGGCATGCATAGGGAACTGTCACACACAGACTCACAGATTGCCTTTTATATATATATATATATATATATATATATATATACATATACACACACACACTTATGCATATACATGTATAAATGGTTACACATACATAACTGTATAGATGCACAGGTAGATATACAAATTTATGAATGCTTATACGCAAGAATACATCATATTTTTTGACAGATAGATTCAATAAAGTCAATGTTTTCATAGTTAAATTCAATTACATATGCTGTCTGGTTCATTAGAGTTGATAATTGGCTGCAGACAGTTTTGAGTCTACATGTAAAAAGAATTCAGAGATGGGTGTGGTTGCAGTCAGATTAATACCTTTTCCATGAGTCATACCCCTTCAAGACATGGGCAATCATGTCCCCCACACCAGAATTTCTTGTCCTTTGCAGCTCTAAGTAAATTTTGTCTTTTTGGTATCTCTCCTAAACCTTGTCCTACGATCAATTTTTATAAGCTCATTAGGTAGGTTGTGTGCTGTTTTTGTCTGTTCCTCTTACCTTCATTGTGTCCTGTAAGTGTTAAATTTTTCAAGCCTTCTTTTTTCTAGAAATTTCAACTTTTTCTTTCTGCTGTTAGGTATAAGTGTTCTTTTTGTTTTCATTTTCTCTAACACTGTGTTCATTTCACGATATTTTTAGCATTCTTCTAAATACCAGTACCAAATAACAGAGACCACACACTTGAAGACTTCCAACAGAAGCAATAACTAAAATGGATAGTAATTTTTATTCTTTTAAAATTTAACTGTCCAGTCTTCTTCAAAACTCAATGCAAAGAAAGATAAATGAGCAATTAATTTTATTTCTATTAGAAAATGTTTGCCAGTCATTGACCAAGCAACCAGTACTGCTTTCCATTAAAATCTTTCTCTTAAAACAATTTTTCAAGAAAACAGATTTTTCAAGTCCAGTAGCTGTCATCACTTTTTCCAGTATTGATAGGGTTTTCCTATAGGTTTAACAGGCTGAAGTCTAAGTTCTCAAAATATTGGGGGTCTTCCATCCGAGGTGTATAATATTTTTGACACTGTCATAGGCCTTTCTTACACATGCTGTCATAACGCATTCTAAACTCAAAACAAACTTTCAGTAATTTTGAGACACCTGTTATTATCCACAGGTTTACTCAAATTGTTTAATTTAACACTCTTCCATTCTTCTCTACTTGTGATAATGTGGGATTTGGTTGGAACCTTGCAAGTGGAATACCCTCGAGCCTTTCTTCATCTAAATCTAACCCTGGTCCTCAATTTTTATTTGAAGTAGTCTGAAATATTAACATCTTGATTATGTCATGTTCTCTTTAAGTTATATTGTAATATATTTCTGTGACCTACAGAAATATGATTTTGGTCAGCGGCAGAAATGTAAACAGTGACAAACAAAAATGTGTCTACATCAAAGGTAGCTAGTATCAAAGGAATATAATGTATTTTGGTAACTTAACAGAAATATGATTGTTCAGCAACAATAACAAAAAATGTGTTTACATAACAGACAGCCGGTTTCAATGTCATAAAATATAAACAATGGCAAACAAAGGCAATAATTGTTGAAAATGATTAATAGATGTGTCTAGCCATAGATGACACAATTAAGCAGAATTTGAGGAGTTTCAGCTTGTGTAAGATCAGGATTTTTTCAAGGGAGAACAGAGCTGTGAGGCAGTAGAAGACAGAGAAGAGAACTCTTAACAACTCTTGCATGTATGTGATTCTCTTCTGGCTACTACTCTACATAATCAAGTCAGACAAAGAATAAGCATATGTTAATATTTTTGTATATATGTGATCCGTGTTCATTAATTGTTGGCTAAGATGATTGTTGTTTCTAGCAGCAGTAGAGGCAGCATATAACAATATGTGATATCCATATTAGGTGTTACTGCTATTAAAAGTCCTCAAGTGATATGACTTCTTTTATTTGGTCATGTTCTTTCTTTGTGGTTCTATAATACCAGACTATTAGGTTCAAAGAAGGGTGGTCTTCACCAAGATGTATAGGCTTCACTTGCTCAAAACCAATTTTAACTATTGATCTATTGATCTTAGAAAGCAGTTGTATTTAGTTAACTGATATTTCTGAATGGGTTTAGTGATATGCATGGAATCCATATAAAAGTTTCAATCTGACTTGAGGTTTCAGGTTAATGGCTTTGTAGCAATTTGCATTGCTGGCAAAACTACTGCTAACACAACTCATTCTCTGTTCAATTTTCTTATCTCTTATTGTAAATTTGTTATAAGTGATCCATACATTGAGATATTTAAATTTTTTCCAATACTAATCTCCACCTAATACAAGGCTCAAGAGCCACCCAAAGTAAAGGGTTACTGTGTGGTGTTGTATGAGCATAAAAAAATCCAAGAAGGGAATTCTTGGGTTTATGCCAGAAAGGTAAATGTTAACCTTAGACTTGAAGAGGTTAAGATTGTAGTGATTGGGAAAACATACTGGCTGGAATCATTTTCCGCAAAGCAGCAGTTCTCAGGAAGAAGCTGTCCAAGTGGAACTAGAAAGGGAATGGAGATGATTATAACCTTGTCTATGTTGCATGGAAGATCCAAGTTGTTAAAGGCAGGGCTGGTGGGACTTAGGAATGTAGTTCATTAGAGCACATGCCATGGTGAAAGACCCACAATGTTTCATGTGTGGGAAAGGGATTGTAAGGTGGAAAGTAATTCATCACCCACAAGTCTGTGTAGACAGGCTAGTGAGGACTGGGCAGTGTCAACACAGATATGGTAGCAGTACTCCATTTTTGGTTTGGTTTGGCAATTGAAAGGTGAAGCATAACCGGGGGAGTCAGATACTTACTGTGGCAATACATATCCAAAGGTATTTGAAATCTGAGAATTATTTACTAACCATTCATGTATAATGAAGCTCCAAAAAGACCATAGTCAGTACCTGACACTACAATCTTATAAAGATTATTTCAGTATGGAATATTCAAACACAATTTCTTTGTAGAATTGTGTTCTTTTTCATTTATCTAGAAACTAAATTTATGATTGAGTGATTTGTTTATCAACTGGTTATTTAAAGCCAACAAATAATTTTAGATTGTAAAAATTTTCTTTCTTTTGAGATAAAAATGATTTACTGATGCAAGTTCTACTAATTAACTCATAGCAGGGGGAGAAGTGATAGATTCATACCTTTCTCAAGGATATTTGTGCACAAGTGAATATAATGATTGCAACTGAAATTGGAACTCAGCTCTCTGAATTCCAATTGTGAGCTGTTATCCATTACACAACTTGTTCATCCAAACTTATAGCACCTGGTATTCTCAGGTGCACACCCATTAAATTTATATTAGATTAATAGCAATGCCTAGAAAAATCATGGATTACATAGAAAAATGCACACATGAAAAATAATATTCTTAAGATTATATTAAACCTGGAAAAAAACTGGACAAGTTATTAAACCTGGAAAAGTAAAGGACAAAAATAGTGCAGCTAAAAATAAAATTTGAATGCAATATTTTAAGTAAGAAATTTTTTATTTTTATTTCACTAGAGTATCTTGTCCTTTACTTTTCCAGGTTTAATAACTTGTCCTGTTCTCTTCTGGATCTATTATAATCTTAAGAATATTACTTTTCATACGCACATTTTCCATGTAATAATATATGTTCCTAGTATTTATCTTCCCCATACAGATAAAAAGTGTCATTTTATCATGACATAATTCAACAATTCACTTTCATATGACCTAATTGTTCAACCTAATTCTCACGTTTGATTGAGTAATACAGACAAACTCATAATCATATTGTTTAACTTTCTCCAACCATGCCTGCTTAACTTTTTAAATCACCATGAATTTATTTTGTATTTTCTAAAATAAATAATTTTACCATTTGTTTTAAAATATCACCGAAGAAAGAACAATAATGTTCTGATACATAAAATTTTTTGTGTAGTGATATAATGTTTTTATAAACCATTTTAATAACAAAATTACAATATACAGAACACTTTCAGCTATTGGCATGTGTACATTGTACATAACACACTAAAAAGTCTGCCATCTTCTATTGAGCGCCCATAGCTCAGAGGTAGAATTGCCGTCAATTCGGTTGGGTTTCAATCCTAGCTAAAAGCAGTCGGATGTCTAACTGTACTGATGAACTGTGATACAGTGAAACAGATCTGTCTGTGGATGACTATATATATATATATATATATATATATATTAAGACCTTGAATATGTTCTAGCTGATTTTTCATGAAAAGTAATGTTTTACTTACAAAAATTTGCAAGAAACATGTCACTACTTTTTCTCATCTTTATGGCAGCATCAGAATTCCATGTTGAAAAAATGACATTTTTTGAGGCTAACCATGAGTTGACCTACTTTTTTACATCTTCATATGAATGAAAATGCTGCTCAGCCAGGCTATGTGCCATCAGTTGAAACAAGTGATAATTAGATGAGGCAATTTTCTGGTGAATACGCCAGGTTGGGTAGGATTTCCCATTTAAGTGTTTCCAAGTAGGTTTTCACCTGTTTTGCAACATGTTGTTTAGTGTTGTCGTGTTGCAAAATCGCTATTTTTTCTTCAATGCTCAGATCAAACACATTATTTGTAGTTGGTAGCAATCGTCTATAATAGTTTCAGTTGGTGTGAGCATCTCATAATAAACTGCATTCAACTGATTCTGCCAAATGCAGAGCAGAAGCTACAAACCATTCAGCTATTCAGCTTTGTTGTTGATGCATGGCCGGGTTAACCCTATAATCTTCTATGCCTAGGGTTTTCATAGTATTTTTTTTTAATCATTTCACCCCGAGCAAGGCAGAAATGCCACTGATGAGCAGGGGGTTACATAACTGTAAAAAGATTAATTAGAAAAAAGTGAGGAGTACAAACTAGTTAGAAAGGAGCAATAGAAAGCTGAGAATGCAGGTGCGATGACAGATACATAGGTGGAGAGAAAGGGAAGGATATACGGGCGTGGAGAGAGAGCTAGAATCCAGTGGTTAATAGATGAGTATTGACATTGCATTTAAATTTCTGGAGGTTGTAGCCATCAGGAAAGCAAGAATATGGGAACGAGTTCCACAGGCGGGAAGTGTGAGAGAAGAAGCTGCAGGAGTAGAATTGTCGTCTGCATTTGGCTAACCTGATTGTGAATGGGTGGGACCCAGTTACCAGTCTGGTTGCACGAGAAAACACTTGTTGAGGAGGCACCAGTGACTTAAGTTCGTCTGAGCAGAAGCCATGAAAGTATTTATAGAACAGAAAAAGGGAGGCCACCTTTCAACGATAGGGAAGTGGCTGCAGTCGAGCTGCCAGATCAGTACCTATCACATTACAGACTCTCCTTTGGAGCCTGTCAAAAACACTGAGGAGAACGGCAGCAGTACTCCATGCACAGACGGATGGTTGACTTGTATATATGTAGGATGGATTCAGGCGGAAAAAACATCCTGAAAGTATTTATAGAACAGAAAAAGGGAGGCCACATTTCAATGGTGGGGAAGTGGCTGCAGTCGAGCTGCCAGATCAGTACCTATCACATTACAGACTCTCCTTTGGAGCCTGTCAAAAACACTGAGGAGAACGGCAGGGGCACCTGACCATAAATGGCAGCAGTACTCCATGCACAGATGGATGGTTGACTTGTATATATGCAGGATGGATTCAGGCGGAAAAAACATCCTGGATCTACATAGTGACCTAACCTTCTTAGCAGTAGATATCCAATTTTCATCACCAGTCACAATTCAATGCAAAAAAACTTTATTTTCTGCTACTGGAGCAGCTGTTCACATGTGACAAGATGCTGTTTAACATCTCTCGGCTGTAACTTGTATGATACCAAATGTCCTTGCTTTTTAATCATACTGAATGCTTTCAAGCATTCTGAAACTGTTGTGTGATCAACTAATGATTTTGCAAGTTCATTTTGAGCCTAAGAGAAGTCTTCATGAAGTAATGCCTCCAATTCTTCATCTTCAAAGTTTTTCAGTGTGCTAGAGCATTCTTTATCTTCAACATCAAAATTATTTTTGAAGCATCTAAAATAGTCACTGCATTTTGCTTCAAATAGAGCATGGTTACTATAAGTCTCAACAAGAATTCTGTGTGCTTTAGCTGCAGATTTCTTTTGAATAAAGTATTGCTATAAAATTCCCTGCAAATACACTTTCTTTGGCACAAAATCCAACATGGTTTACACTATGAAAGACAAAGTTTGCTTACACTTTGAGGAAATGACATACACTGAATTTCAACCTTGCTTATAGTACTTTTTTATAGACTCTTTACCATCAGAAACTACACGCTGTTTTGGAAATACTATCTGTTAAAAAAAAACAGTGAGAAATTATTCAAGGTCTTAATATATATTCCCATGTGCTCACACATCTAGGTACTGACTAGGCTTAATTTTGTTTAACTTTGGTAAACATACAAGAACAGGTATTTCAACATGATATGGCCATAAGTCTTATATATATATATATATATATATATATATATATATATATATATATTAATACAATACTTTTGTGTATGATCCTTTCGTATGATCTGATTAGCTTGATAGTGTTGTCATGAAAAGACGACAAGAAATCACAGTAATTGTTGATTTTTTTATCATGTCTGAGCTTTTGGCTTACATAAGCCATTATCAAAGGATGAACATTTAATATACAGTGAACATAGAACATTTAAATTATTAACAGTGTGGAGTTATACAGAGAAAATTAAACAGATCCATTTTTTTGCGTCGCACATGGCCGCAGGCCAAGAACAAATGGTGGTAGTGGGTTTTTGGTCAAATGAGAGTATAGTGGCATGAGAGGATTGGTCTGGGAACTGCTACTACTATGGGTGTAGGGGGTAAGTATAATAACTATGACCTCTCCCCTCGATTATAGGCATTGAAGTATGTTAGTGGAGGTGTCGAAATTTATTTTATTTAGGCTAGGTTTAAACTGTTTGATGTAGATAGCTTTTAGAATTTTAAGTTTTCATTTATTATTTTCTTGTCTAAGTATATATATATTTTCAACAAGTGTTCTCCTAAGAAGTGTGTGTTGATAGCCATGGTGTTTTAAATGTCAGAATATGTTAGAATTTTCATTTAAGTGTAATGTAAGCCTTCGCGAAAGCGAGTTAGTAGTATGTCCAATGTAGGTATTATTTAGTTTGTTAGAGATACATTCTCGAAAGGGACATTTGAATTTATTCCTTTAAACCATACAATAAATGCAATGAAATCCCTAGCTACATCAATATTAGTTTGAACCACCCTAGCACCATTATAAAACAAATACCGAAGACCGTGAATATTAGAATTAATCGATTATCCTCTAGCCAAGAAATCTTTAAAAATAATAAAAATCTATACTATAAGGCCCTCCAGAATAGCGGATATAAAGAGAAATTAACATATTTAACACCCACTAAGAATCCTGGACTGTTAATAGCCAAAAGTAGAAACAGGAAAAGGAAAATTATATGGTTTAACCCCCCACCCCACCGTACTGTAAATTATCTACAACTAACATGGGTAATATCTTCCTTAAATTAATAAACACTTTCATGGCGATAACCCCATAAGTAAGATGTTCAATAGGAAAACCATCAAAATTAGTTACTCATGTACCAATAGCATGTATAACATTATTAGCTCCCATATTAACCAAATCTTGAAGAAGTGTAGGGAATCCAATACGGAAAATAGAATGACACCTCCCTGTAACTGTAAATCTAGAAGTAACTGTCCGGTTGAGGGTAAGTGTAGGTCTGAAAATGTGATTTATCAAGCCACCATCTACCCTAAGGAAAATCAGAGGAAATGGAATGTTTATATCAGAATTTCTGCAGGAACTTGGAAGCAATGGCTTTATATCCACAGGCACCCCTTCACCAACCCTAGTTTAAAATACCAAACTGCACTTTCTAGGAAATACTGGGAATTAAAAGAAAGTAACTTAGATCCCAAAATATAATGGGAACTCAAAGGCAAGTATACTCCCAAGTGCTCACTCATTTAAGTACTGACCAAGTTTAAAGTTGCTTAAAATTGGTGACTCTACAAGAACTACTCATTCAGCATGATATGACTGCAAGGCTTGGCTTATATATTCAAATTAGGAGAATCAGTTGATTACACTACCATTGTTTCGACCTTTTGGTGTCATCAGGCATTGTATATAAGCTGATTACCCAACACACCAACCTGCTTTTTAGTGAGTCTGTGGAATTGGTTAAGACAAGCTTAGACATGTAAAGACAAGATTTGTACCCAGTTATCATGTAAGCAGGGGCTGGGTAATCTTCAACCAGTAGCCCAAGCTCATGTTCCCCACATAAAAAAAAAAACAACCATGTGTCCCAACTCGTTCCAGTAGGGAAGCAGAGTAAATAAAAACTGATTATAACGCATAACAGAAAATTTAAAATAATGGAGGAGTTAGTGAAGGCTAGCTAAAAAATATTGTACATACTTTCAACTGGGATTGTATGAGCCCAAAATGTATTTTTTCTAATGTGTATACATCCAAACATTATTTCAGACCTTTCATTTAGCAACATTTCTCATTTTGGAAATGATAATATAGCCAACTTTTCATGTTGGTACAGTCTGCAGGAATCACTGGCATTGCAAGGTCTGACCTTTTTTAATATATTCCAGGTTACATAAGGATAATATTATTACATAATATAACAGGTGACATAATTGTTGGTACATATTGTATCAAACTAGTCAACTACATGTGGAAATTAAAACAAAACTTCAGTAATCATAAAGAACAGGTATTTCAATGTGATATGGTGATATGCCTGATATATATATACTACCAGCCATAATTATTAGGCACCCCCAGTGTTTTAAAAAAATGATGTATTTCATATTATTTTTGAGTATTTATTGCCAAGTGAATAATTGTAAATGATAATAGAATGGTTCTTTCATTAATATTGCACAATAGCATGTGCATCAAATAAATTTATAAATATTTAATAATTATCTATATTGCAGTTTCATCAATGAAAGAATGAAGAAAATTTAGGGTGATTCGGATGAGTTCATCTTTGCTTCCTTGCCTTGTAAAATTTTTCAAAGTAATAATAAAAGAACCATTCTATTTTCATTTGGCAATAAATACTAAAAATAGTATGAAATACATCATTTCTTAAAAAAAAAACTGGGGTGGCCTAATAATTATGGCTGAGAATATATATATATATATATATATATATATATATATATATATATAACTTATTTATAAATGGAACTCTGTCTGTGTGTGTCTGTTACCTATAGACTCCAAAACGGCTGAATCAATTTTCTTGAAAATTTACACAGTTGTACTATAAGCATCTGCAAGTGTTCTTAGCTAGGTTTTGTGTCGAGGTACCCCCGATAAATATCGAAAATCGATAATCGAAAAAATCAGGTTATAGAAGGAGTGGTCTGATTTTAATCAAATTTGATACACTCATAGACAAAGACATAAGAAACAATATTCAGAAGTTTCAAGGTTGCAGTTCTTACAATAGTGTAGAAAATCAATAATATATATATAAAAGCTTTCATTACATCCGAGAAACGTGGGGCTATACTGCTAGTATATATATATATATATTTATTTATTCCCAAGTGATCACCCATCTAGGTATTAACCAGGCTTAGTGTTGCTTGACTTTGGTAATCAATTAATTATCTTTTTGTTCTTTTTCAGATAAATATGTTATTGTTGGTGCTCATGTTGACTCCTGGACTCAGGGTGCAGTAGATTCTGGCAGTGGTTATGCCATTCTTATGGAACTGGTCAAGTCATTCTCAAATGTTATGAAAAACGAAGGTAAGGTCACTTGAAAAGTAAAAATTCTTTTTTGGTTGTGGAGTAAGGTGTGTCTTTCATTTTATAATGTTTCTATTCCAGAACTTAACTGAAAACCTAATGTTTGTCTGAGATGAGGTAGTATTTACACTATTCATATTGTTCAGACCATTGTACTCGTCTTTATTGTCATCATTACAACATTTCAGCCGTTGTATGCTCTAATCTTCTTCAAGTGTTAGGAATTTCAGACCAAACCCTTTATTACAATCACTGCGATATATCATTCTAATTCCATGTGCGATGCAACTTTTGGTAGCCATGTAGTTAACTCCCTTTAACTTAACTCTCTAAGTTATTTGTCCACCACTGCTGTAGCCTGGTATTGAACTCACGATACTTTGGGTCAAGTCACTGGATCTTAGAGAGTTGAATTAAAGGGATAAAACTACATGGCTACCAGAAGTGGCATTGCACATTTAATGAGAATGATAAAGGGTTTGGTTTGAAATTTCTAGCACCCGAAGAAAACAGAAGCCAAAACATGGTAATAATAACAATATAGATGAGGACAACAGTCTAAACAATATATTTACTGCAAAATTAATGTTTGTTAGGCATTAAATTTGTTATTGTTCTTTATAATTAGGCATTAAATTTATTATTCTTCTTTTTGTGTTTTTTTTTTCTCATTCTCTAATACTCACTAAGCTCTTGTATCTTAGTGACTTTATTACCTTGCTTGTGATAAAATGATTAAAAAATATATGGGAAACTGAGATATCTGATGTCATAGATTGCAAATACTTGAACGTAACCTAACCGAAATAATTATCTTTTATGTCATTTGATCCAATTTATTTGTAGATTCTGAGCAGCAATCTTCATATATGCAATGATTCAAACAGTTTTTCATGTTCATTTCATTGTTCTCTCTGCTTAATAGTGTTTTTTTTCTCATATTCTCCAATACTCACTAAGCCCTTCAGGATGTGATGGTTCAGGATTCTCCAATACTCACTAAGCACCCTCATAATGTGATGGTTCTTTACAATGGCCTATCCTTTGGAGCTCTAAACAAGTTTTTTTCCTCTTACTATTTCTTCCAGTCCATTTTAAGCCATTCATTTGCATAAGCTTCCAAGTTATTACTTGGTGTTTCACACTGTAACTTTTATCTTCAGTGTGTTCTGTGAGTGTTAAATTTCTCAAGCTGCCTTTCCTCATTCTGTATTCAAGAACTTTCAATTATCTCTTTCTGATCATAAACAAAATCAGAGAATGAATATATATCTCATGGTTGTGCCTGCACTATCCCATACCAAGTTGTGTAAACTCAAATTCAATGGAAACAAGTATAGCAATGACTAAATAGTACAAAAAAAACAAAAAAACAGAAGTTATCACCATATATGGACAGCAAAACAAGAACTTTCTATCCATGTAAATAAAATAAAATAAAATTAAATTGAAGGATACCTGGATTTGCAGATATCTAAAGAAGGTTGGAATGCACAATGTGATAATAAAAATAAGGATATTAGCCTGATTGAAAATCTAAATAAAAAAATAATTACATTTAATAGCATATAATTTCTTCTCTTTTCCCCACAACAAAACAGTTAAAAACTACTGTATAAAATCTAAAGAAGAAGCTGTAATATTATTGGTCCTGACCTGGCATTCTTGCTTCAGTTACTTTCCCACAACTATAATTGATATGGTAGCTAGACTTTATGAATTTAAGTGGTACTAGATTGGCAGCAAAGTCTTATCATTTTTCAGCTGAAATGACTAAGTTCTATGCTAAAAGTTTCTTTTATCATATTTTTCATTTGTGAAACTCTCTTCCAGTTTCTTGCTTCTCAGTCAACTTTGATTTAAAAAATCTAAATGTAATGTTGTTATCTACTGTATTCTTAATTCTTGCTCTTTATTGTTCTCTCTGCTTAATAGTGTTTTTTTTTTCTCATATTCTCTAATACTCACTAAGCCCTTGTATCTTAGTGACTTTATTACCTTGCTTGTGATAAAATGATTAAAAAAATTATGGGAAACTGAGATATCTGATGCCATAGATTGCAAATACTTGAACGTAACCTAACTGAAATAATTGTCTTTTATGTCATTTGATCCAATTTATTTGTAGATTCTGAGCAGCAATCTTCATATATGCAATGATTCAAACAGTTTTTCATGTTCATTTCCTTCAGCAAGAACGTATCAATTTAACAAGTTCACCGCAGTTTTCTAGCTGACAAAATGAGACATACAAAGTAATTTGTAAAGGCCACAGGATATAACTATAACATCCGCTAATGAAGTCTAGATATTCACTAAAACATTGTGATATGTTAAAAATACCAATCTAAAAATATGTCAGATAATTATTTCAAATATTGATTATGAGGATAATAAGGATAGATAGCAATTAACTTTTGATTTAGGTAGTTAAAGGAAGCATCCACTTGGGTGTCATGTGAGGGGGAATGATATTACAATGCAGCTGAACACTCTTCTTTTATTTTTTTCTAACAAAATTTTCTTGTTTAATACTTTGCTGAACTTTTAGAAAGTATCTTTCATTATTCCAATGCAGCTACAAATTTCTGTATCACACTTCCCTCATATTTTATAATACTTCCCATATATTTAAATTTCTGTCCGTGCTTGAATTTGAAAAAACAGAAACAAAAAAAAAATTTCCAATTTGATAGCATATAATACCCACACAATTTTTTCCCCAAAAAATATTGGAAGCCGTAGTTTAGTAATACTTAGATCTCACCTAAATCAAATATCAGTTCTTATAGGTTAGCAAAGTAAATATATGTGGGTTGAAATTGGCGTACATTGCTTTGAGTGGACTTTATACTGCAGTCTCTGTAGATGTGATTATTCAAATAAATTTTCTTGTTCATTTTCCTTAGCAAGAATATCACAATTTAACAAGTTTAATGCAGTTTTCCAACTAATAAGATGAGATGTACAATGTAACTTGTAAAGGCCACAGGACATAACTATAACATCCCCTAATGGAGTCTAAAAACATATTGACCAAAACTATATGATATATCAAAATACCAATCTAAAAATATATACCAAAATCAAACAAGTTTGTTTTTTTTTTTTAATTGTATCACCCCGAGCAAGGTGGTAACGCCACTGATGTGCAGGGGGCTACGTAATAGTGAAAAGATTGGAAAAGATAAAGCTGGAAACCACATCCTAAACAGGGAACAAGGGATGAGCCTCTTAACCTGTTCAATAGACATGGGTGGAGTGTGAACAGGGCGATAGATAGATCTATCTACTCCAATTGAAAAAACAAAAAACAAAAACAAAGTGAGAAGATTGGAAAAGAGAAAGCCAGAAACCACATCCTAAACAGGGAACAAGGGATGAGCCTCTTCACCTGTTCAATAGACATGGGTGGAGTGTGAACAGGGCGATAGATCTATCTACTCCAATTGAAAAAAAAAACAAAAAAAACAAAACAAAAACAAAACAAAAAACAAAGTGAGAAGATTGGAAAAGAGAAAGCCGGAAAAAGTGTGACAATTTAAATATCTGGGAAGTATTTTCACAAAGGATGGAAAGTGCAACACTGAAATCCGATTATGTATTGGGATCATGAAAGATGCCTCCCAAAAGCTATGCAAAGTATTAAGAAATAGAAAATTTCACTAGAAACAAAGAAAAGAGTACTGAACTGTTATACATCAAGTCATCTTATATGGCAGTGAATGTTGGACATTCTCTTCATAGAGAAAGAAGAGACTTGAAGCAACAGAAATGTGTTTCTACAGAAGGATACTGAGAAAATCATGGATCAAACATGTGAGCAACAACAAACTTTTAGAGAAAATATAAACACAAAGGACCCTTATACTTAATGTCAGGAAGAAAGATGAAATTTCTAGTGCACATGATGAGGGAAGATGGCTTGGAAAATTTGATACTCACAGGCCAGCTTGAAAGCAATAGGAAAATAGGCAAACAATGCATAACTTGCCTAGCAAGCATGAGTAAATGGATGGTTGAGCAACATGAAGAGATAAAAAAAAATTAAGATTATTGAAAACTAAAAAGGATAGGAAATTGTGGAGAGCCATGATCATCAGTGTCCTGAAGGGACACAGCATATAGAAGATTGCAAATAATTATAATTTAAAATGTCTTATAACTGCCTAAAGATAAACTGTTTAAAACAGTTTTTGATGTCTTTCTAGAAAATATGTTTGTTTTGTTTCATGGAGAGTATAACTTAAGTCGGTTCTGTTACTTGATGCAAAAACTATTTCAAATAATTTTAAGAACTCAAGCCATCAGGATAATTACTTGACTTTTAATAATTTAATTTACTTTTTTTTACTTCTGACAAGACACATATCAAAATGTATTTCTTTCAAAATCAAGAATACACACAAACAAACACACACACATCATCATCATCATTTAACGTCTGTTTCCATGTTAGTGTGGGTTGGACAAAGTTTTCTTGATGGCTTCATAATTGAACCATCATGAAATATTGGAGTGAATTTTACAGCTGTATGTCCTTACTTACATCAACCAATTTAGGAGACTGGAAACTCAGTGTCTTTATTGAGATGACATCTCTTGGAAGATTACCTACCGAGGTGAGAGAGGTCAGCCTACCCTTTTCTATGCAAAGTAGGTGTAGAGGTTTGCATTTCAGAAATTTCCTATACCCAGCTTTAGCAATTTAATGTCATACTTAGAACAAAATATAGGGTGTCTTACAAAAATTGACAATTGAAATGTGAATATCTGAGTAACTACATGTTCCAGACAAACAAAAATTACATAGATTTTATGATGAACAAAAAATATTTATCAAAATTCAAACAAGATATTCAAAGGGATGCAAATTTTATAACCGATTTCACAAAACTTCACAAATGTTCAGTGTGTACACCATATGTGATACAACACAGGTGAAGTCAGTAGTCCAGCTACTGCCAAACACATTGTATGTAGCATGATTTGTATAACGTTCTCCAGTGCCTCAAAGATTCTCTGGTCAATCTCAAGAATCTCCCCACTTAATATATTGGAATGTTAGTTCAAGATTGCATTGTCATAAAGCTCTGTTGGTAGCTGAATCAATTTATTTAAATAGGAGTAGATAGGTTTTCCTATTATCTGGTCCATCTCCTCTCCTTTCTCTTGAACGGGAGTA
The DNA here is from genome assembly GCA_037127315.1 of Ascarosepion bandense. Lineage (NCBI taxonomy): Eukaryota > Metazoa > Mollusca > Cephalopoda > Sepiida > Sepiidae > Ascarosepion > Ascarosepion bandense. The sequence goes on from JBBBDQ010000217.1 coordinate 160,249, forward strand.
GAGGCTTGTCCGGTGTTTCCTCTGTAGGAAGAGGTTCCTGTTTCCTTTCCTCACCTCAGGCCTTAATAGTGGTGCTGTCATGAGTGTTCTCTCATATGTGCGGATGGCGGCAACTTCCCTTCATACTGAGAATATTGGGTTGGCAGTTTTCTGGTTGCTGCTTCATGACTGGTATTTAGGAGACTAAACTCTTGCATAGCATCTAGAAGGCTGCTCTGATCAACAGTCAAATAATATCAGGGCTCTTGCAGTACCATGTCATGCATAAATGAATGTGCTTGCAGGCACCTTTGGCAGGCAAACCTGAAGCCACACTATGCTGTAGTCTGTGCCAGTTCCCTTCTCACACATGTTGCATTTGATAACCAACTGCTACTCACACATGTTGCATTTGATAACCGACTGCTACTCTAGGCCTTTTCAGACCAAAATAACTCACCATGAATATAAGCTATCAAAGAAATAAAACCAGCTCAACAAAAAATTCCTAAACCACTCAATATTATATCGAACATCAGTGGTATTCATACCAATTTTTGCAATGTGGAGTCTTTCCTCTTTGAAAAGTCCCCAGTCATCTTAGCTCCCTGTAAAACTAGTCTTAACTCTGCAATACCCTCTTCTGGTTTCTTGATTCCTGGTTACTTTTCCTATCTTTTGGAAGGACTCTAATGTTCACAGGCATAACCTCTGGCTAGGGAGCTCTCTCTTGAATCTCTAGACCCTTCTTACATGTATCTCCATTTCTTTATGCTAAACTTAGCTATCACTTCTTTCTCTAGTGCTCTGCTTCCTCTCATAAATGTTCCATGCTAGTATTTCTGCCAATATCAATAAGCCCATTTCCCTATATCTGTTTGCAAATATATTTGTTTTTGGTGATTTAATGTCCTTCATGCCAAGTTGCTTAAACACTATGTCACTGATCTTGCTAACATCCAAACCCTGAACTTATCAATGTCTCACACAAGTCATAAACTTCCCCACATATTTTCCCATTAACCCTGAAGAACACTCTTCTCTTCTAGATCATTACCTCTATCCCTGACTCATGTCATGCTATGCAGCTCTGCCCACCTGGCAACTGTGATCATGCAGTATTGTCTCTAAACATCTCTTTCTGCTCCCCACCAGCTAAGAACTAACAGAATATATTTTTGTTATCAACATGCAGATTGAGACTTGTTCTATGATTTCCTTTGTAATAACATTTGGAACAAATGTTTTAGTCTTCCTTTTCAAAAATGTTTGAATTCCAGTTGAATTCCTTGCATTCACTTATGCACAAACACCCTTAGGAAAGGTATTAATTCATCTCTTCCCTCCAGTTATGGGTTAAATAACACAGCAGATTATGTTCTATAGCTTTGCTTGGCAACCAGTCTACCACAGAAATCAATGGCAACTTACTGCAATATAATCTTCTGCCCAATCAGTCATGTCTCTTTTGAGACATGATCGCCCAAAGCGTGTATCACATATGGCACTTAACTGATTCAAAAATGTGCCTCTGAGGTGTTCTGGGGGAAAGCTGACATCGATGCTTTCATTCCAGCAAGCAAATTCTAAGTTAAATCTTGTTCATCTCATTGATTCTCACCTGCATGCTCAGCTGCTATTGCTCACAGGAATCACATCTGGCTGTAATGGAGTGACACGTCTGATTAAAACAGACACCTCTTTGTCTCTGCACATAATGAATGCAAACATATCTAATCTAATCTAATCTAAATCTAAACTTATTTATAAATGGAACTTTGTGTGTGTGTGTCTGTGTGTTTGTTACCTATAGACTCCGAAACGGCTGAACCGATTTTCTTGAAAATTTACACAGTTGTATTATAAGCATCTGTGAGTGTACTTAGCTAGGTTTTGTGTCAAGGTACACCCAAATAAAATCAAAAATCAATAATCGAAAAAATCAAGTTATAGAAGGAGTGGTCCGATTTTAATCAAATTTGATACACTCATAGACAAAGACATAAGAAATGATATTCAGAAGTTTCAAGGTTGCAGTTCTTACAATATTGCAGAAAATTGATAATATATATATATATATATATATATATAAAAGGCAAGACGTTTGTGTGTGTGTCTGTTTATCGCTTGGGCGATCATGTCTCAAAAGAGACATGACTGACTGGGCAGAAGATTATCCTGCAGTAGGTTGCCATTGCTTTCTGCGGTAGACTGGTTGCCGACCAAGGCTATAGAACCCAATCTGTCCTATTATTTAACTCATAACTGGAAGGAAGAGACAGATTAATACCTATCCCAAGGGTATTTGCGCGTAAGTGAATGCAATGAATTCAGCTTGAATTCGAACTCGGCTTCCCGATTTCTCGTTCTGAACCAATATCCAATGCCCCACAACGCACATCTGTAGGCACCTATTCAAATGATATCACCATTTACTCCTTTCTCAATAAGAAATCTGCTAAGGCTGACAAAGTAAACCTGACTGCTGCTCTTAAAACAGAGCTCCAATCAGTGGTTAACTGGGGCAGCAAATGGCTTGTAAATTTTAATGCCCCCAAAATAAAACTGCTTTCTTTTAACCACCATAGAGACACTTTCCTGCCCACCATCAGCATGGCTGATGCTAGTATCCTGGAGAGCAACACACTGCACTTCCTTGAACTCACTTTTTAACCAAGCTGAAGTGGAAGGACTACATTGAATCAGTAGCCACTAAGAAGTTTGGGTCTGTGCTGGGCTAGAAAGTTTTTCTCATCAGAATCAAACATTTATAAATCTACCATTCATCCATGAATTAAATACTGTTGCCATGTCTGGTCAGTTGCTTCTGCTATTCATCTTGAGGTTCTTGATAAAATCCAAAGAAGTATCTGCAATGTAATCAATCCTGACTTGGCATATCAACTTCAGTCACTTTCTCAGCAACATGACATGGCTTCCCTCTGCCTTTTCTACAATTATTTTCATGGCAACTGCTCTGACAAGCTTTTTTTCTTGGTATTCTGACCACAGGAATTTAAGTATGCTACTAGATTGCGGATGTGCCTTGTGGTGCAGTGGATATCAACTCAGGACGACAAATCGGGGAGCCGAGTTCGAATTCCAGTTGAATTCATTGCATTCACTTACACACAAATACCCAGTGAGGATCAAACTCACTATTCAGTTGTGATGATTTTAGTGAGACAAGCTTGCTGACCATTATGCCACGTCGAGATGCCCACATAGATAGATAGATAGGTAGTTGATTTACTAAGTGTTGTTTAGATGTGGCACAAGGCCAAAGGTATGGGGTACCCAGTGAGGATCAAACTTACTACTCAGTTGTGATGATTCTAGCAAAAAAAGCTTGCTAACCATTGCACCATGTCAAGGTGCCCATGGCATATCAGTATAGTAATGGTAGATTGTCATTAAGATAAGTTTGCATTGAGGCACTAGAGAATGTTTTGCCAGATACAATACAGCATGTTTGGCAGGAGCTCGACTATGACTTGATATATATGGTCACAGGCAGTATGCATATTAAACATTTGTGAAGCTTTGTGAAATCGATTATAAAATCTACATCCCTTTGAATATCTTCAAATAAATCATTTATTGTTTAAAATGAAGCCAATTTGATTTTGTTTATCTGGGACATTTGTTTAATTGCAAATGTACATCTGACTAGCAATTAACAATAACAGTATATACAAGTTAAATTAAAAGGTAAAAAGTTTAAAAACTAGTGTTCCTTATCAAAAATTGAAAGCAGGTTCAACCAAAAATTTTGTGATTTCCAAAAACTTTGTTGTGCTCCCACATGTCAAATAAGTGAAAATGGTATAAAAACGCTTTATCCCGCTGCCTCTAAGCTTTCAGCTCAGATGAGCCATCTTCAGTGAAGTTACAGGAACGTGAAGACATCCACCATCAAAGATGATATTATCTTGTGTTGACATAAAACATTGCTATGTAATAAAAAAATATCCAAATGATGGACAATTTTGGTCTTTATTTTCACCTGAAATTAAAGCCAAAATACAATGTTTAGAACCACTCATGATTAAACATAATAGACATTCATTGTCTGTTATATTTAACAATATATGTTTAGAAAGTTATCTGCTGCCTCGATACATGATATATATATATATATATATATATATATATATATATACTACCGGACATAAATATTAGGCCACCCCAGTGTTTTAAAAAAATGATGTGTTTCATACTATTTTTTAGTATTTATTGCCATGTGAATAATTGTAAATGAAAATAGAATGGTTCTTTTGTTAATACAGCACAATAACATGTGCATCAAATGTATTTATAAATATTTAATAATTACCTATATTGCAGTTTCATCAATGAAAGAATGAAGAAAATTTCGGGAGATTCAGACAAGTTCATCTTTGCTTCCTTGCCTTGTAAAATTTTTCAAAGTAATAATAAAAGAACCATTTTATTTTCATTTCATAGATACTAAAAATAGTATGAAATATATAATTTCTTTTAAAAACTGGGGTGGCGTAATAATTATGGTCAGTAGTGTATATATATGTATATATATACTTTCATAATCTTTTGTTTTTGTTTAGGGTTCTCTATTTGCCTATAGATGAAGCCCTAACAGGTGCTATTCCACCAGATCATAGTGAACCTGTGAACAACAGCAATTAAGATCCAATCTTAAAACAAAATCCTCAAAACATCCTCAAAAGAGTCAATCTTTCAATCAGAGGTTTTGCTGCCAGATATTGTTTATCATCTTACTAAGGATATATATATATATATATATATATATATATAGAGAGAGAGAGAGAGAGAGAGAGATCAATACATCAAAAATAAGCAAAATATTAGCATAAAGCAAATTTTAATAGATAGCACCAAAACATTATACACAATTTTAGAAGCCATTTTAATACAACGGGAGCATCCAATATAAAATAGATTTTTTTCTCCATAAGAGATTGTATATTAAAGTGTATATAGAATAAAATAAAATGAAAAAATACATGTATAAATTCAGTTTGGCCATTGTAAATGACATCTCCCAGTGACTTGAAATTGATTCCAATAAACTCAGAAAGCCAGAATGTACTAAACATACAATTCTAATAACAAAAAAAACTAGTTATCTTGATAAGAACTGTAGTAACAATCAAAAGTACTTGGATAGAATATATATATATATGGATGGATACAATAAAAGAAATTTTGAAAGTTAATTTGGATATAAAACAACTTAATTGGTAATAAGAAAAACTAAATAAAAAGTTGGACTCACAGACTTCATCAGTACTGTTTAATAAACTAGTTTGAAAAATTCTTTTGAAGTGAATGTCTGCATGCAAAGCAGAAAAGAGACAACCCCTTAATTAACACTTTTTTTTTATTATTTCTATGTAAATTGTTCAGGCAATAAAATATCTGTTTTTTTTTTGTTTTTTTTTTTGCTCTCTTTACCCACAGAAGGCTGTAGGAACAAGACATGTCTTGTTTTCTCTCTATGGGGCTTCTTTGTCCCCAGCAATTCACGTGTCCCATTATACACAACACAGTGTACAAATGCCCTAAGATTACTAATTAGGAAACTGACAAGAAAGTTTTCTCCAATGTAAATTCTTCAGCATCTTTAATAGGAACTTGACATATACCATCTGAACAAATAAGTACATCTCAATGCACACATTGCCATTTATCTCTTTTTATATACTGCTTATTTTGTTTTTGGAGAGATATAATAAAGAAAGCTTGCAAAAGAGGGAAAAAGCAAATGACAATATGAGAAAAATTTCTACTTACAAATATATATATATATATATATATATATATATACACACACACAAGTATAGAGTAGGTATGGATGAAATAAAATTCTGTATTCCAGAATAAATATTCTTAAAAAATTGCTCAATACAAAGTAGAGTGAATAATATTTATTTAAAATTTATAGCATATGTATGTTATAATAACACTACAAAAGTAGCTATTTTGTTTACACACTTCTTGTGTCTTATAAAGTGATGGTGCTGATTCAATAATGATTTAAGAAGTGTCAAAACAAAATAGTTACTTTTGTAGTGATATTATAACATACTTATGCTATAAATTTAAAATAAATATTATATGTATATATATATATATAGATATATATATATATAAGTCAGTTAGGTGCCATACATGATACATGCTCGGGCGATCATGTCTTGAAAGAGACATGAGTGACTGGGCAGAAGATTTTTCCTGCAGTAGGTTGCCATTAATTTCTGCAGTAGACTGGTTACTAACCAAGGCTATGGAACACAATCCATCCTGTTATTTAACCCATAGCATAGAGGGAGAAATGTTGAATTCATATCTTTCTCAAAGGTATATTTGCATATGTAAATGCAATGTACTCAACTGGAATTGCATTCACATATGCACAAATACCCTTGGGATAGGTGTTAATCTGTTTTTAATATATATATATATATATATATATATTAAACCCAAAAGAGAAATAGTATGTAGGTAAAATCCCCAAAACCAGATCTTATTAATATTAATTTTAGTAATATTAAAAACAAACAAGGTGGTGAGCTCAATGTAAATACTGTTATCTACTTACAGACCCAAATATGTATATTATATCAAAGAAAACTCCAAATTCTACATCTGTTGTATAGCTATTTCAGTGAGAACAAGCTTGCTTCTTCAGCAATGATCAAAAATAAAAGTTTTCATTTCAAATATGATAAAAATTCACACACACACACACACACACACACACACACACACGTGTAAATGATTAAAATATAGTTTTAAGGTATTGTAATATAGAAATGCTGGATGTGCATAGTGGTGCATTGGATATCGACTCGGAATGACAAATTGGGGAGCTGAGTTCCAGTTGAATTCCTTGTATTCACTTACACACAAATACCCTTGGAAAGGTATTAATTCATACATTCCCTCCAGTTATGGGTTAAATAATAGGACAGTTTGGGTTCTATAGCCTTGGCTGGTAACCAGTTTACTGCAGGAAGCAATGGCAACCTACTGCGGAATAATATTCTGCCCAGTCAGTCATGTCTCTTTTGAGACATGATCACCTAAAGTGTGTGTCATGTATCACACTTAACTGACTGAATATAGAAACAGCTCTAAATAGAAGTTTATGAAGCTTTATTGGACAAATTCAGTTTTAGTGCTGAAAAGGTTTATTTTATTATAGGGAATGGTTAAAAGCACAAGGAGAGATGTGCTCATTTTATTATCATGAAACTGATATATCTATGTGTTAAATTGCTCAATATAAGAGATAGTTTATATCTAAACTTATTTATAAATGGAACTTTGTCTGTGTGTGTGTGTGTGTGTGTGTGTTCATTACCTATAGACTCCGAAACGGCTGAACCTATTTTCTTGAAAATTTACACAGTTGTACTATAAGCATCTGCGAGTGTTCTTAGCTAGGTTTTGTGTCGAGGTACCCCCGATAAATATTGAAAATCGATAATCACAAAAATCGGGTTATGGAAGGAGTGGTCCGATTTTAATTAAATTTGATACACTCATAGACAAACACATAAGAAACGATATTAAGAAGTTTCAAGTTTTCAGTTCTTACAATAGTACAGAAAATCGATAATACATATATATATATATATATATAAGCTTTCATTACACCCGAGCAATGCCAGGCTATACTGCTAGTGTAAATAAAAAAGTGGACAGTCTGTTTCCTGCTTAAGTGCACACCTAAAGCCATGATTTTATACATGTATCTATATAGTGTTAAGTTGTGATAATTTTGGGCATCAGTAGTTTTATTGATAAAAGACACTTTAGCAAGCAGGCTTTTTAAGTGCTCGATATCGAGATGAAGATAGTGTTGAAAATTTTAGTGCAAAGAATTTGTCACTTTAACTGAGTGGGTTAATGCTGACTTCAAAGATACATGAGGACACCATTATGATGTCTTCATTCATCAGGTTTTTTTCTGCAGAAAAAAAAATCCCAGCTCTGACATATGAAAACATTATAATGGAGTCCTGTCAAAACTTCGAATTTAGCATGAACCTACCCAGTTTAAGTGACCAGGTTTTTGCACTAAAACTATATATATATATATATATATATATATATATATATATATATATATATATATATTAGTCATCCACATACAAGCCTGTTTTGCTGTATCACAGCTCATCAGTGTGCCTAGATACATCCACTTGCTTCTGGGTGAGATTGAAACTCAACCGATTTTGTGTCAGTTGGAGTCGCTACCCCCCTAAACCATAGGCACATGGAATCAGAGAAGGGAAATTTTAACATGATGTATATAAGCAGTGTATACACACACCAGTCACCGAAAGAACTCAATTCAATGCTGAAGAATAATGCATATATATATATATATATATATATATATATATATATCATTTTATAAGTAACTTAAAGAACAAGTAGATTAAAAATGTACTGTTCATTGCATTTACTTTTATGAAAAGTGCTCAATACAAGGTAGAGCTTAAAATTATTCCGTGTTGAGCTTAATATTATTGAGTACTGTATAAAAAGTTCTTTTTATAAAGTAGGTTTTTAATCTATCTGTTCTTTCACTTACTTATAGTATGTGTCCCGGAAAAGGATATTTATCAATACGAGGTTGTTAAGTGGTTTAGGCAAAGATAACCAAGTAGGCCAATCTAGTACATAGATGTAACTGTTGTATGCAATATCCTGAGACGTAGGTATAGTCAATAATCATAGTAGAGCTATGGACGTAGACCAAAAGATTTCTAGATCTCTCTCTGTCTCTCTCTTTGCCTTTGTCTATATTTATGGCTGATATCAGCCAATCACATTCCAGTGAGGGAAAACCAAGGTGTATACATATTCATTACATCAAGCTTCTAACTTGGTATAGCACTATCTACATTTTTATAAATTTTTTACTCCATCAATGAAAAAAACAAATTTTGGAATCTCTCTAAAAAAATTCCAAAACTAAACAAATGGGAATATTTTGTGAAACTTGTCCATAAAACAGAGGATTTAATTAGAAGAATGAGATGGAAGGCTTATTTCTTCTTTCATATTTATGTTTTCTAAAGAACCCAAATCTTATGGATTCAAAAGCATAAAAACTGGTTTTTCTGGTTTTGAAAAAGATTTGTTCAAAATAATCAATAAAATCTCTTTTAACAAATGAAAGGATAATTTCCTGAGACACCTTGACCATGTCATTTTAAACATAAAAGCATCAGACAAAGTGTTTGTTAAGTCTGACAAAACATCTAATTTCCATAAAATTACAACTAAGGATCATACCACTTTAATTCAATGAAAAAATTTCACTAAAAATTATGAAAAAAAAATGAACAATGAATCGCTTTTTTTAGTTGATAAAATAAATGCAACAAGGAAAACTATCACTGAAAAACTTAAAATTAGTGATAAAGTTAGTAAACTTTTCCCTAAAGAAGATTACATAATTTTAAAAGACCATAATCCTAATTTTAAAACTAATCTACCCACCAAAATCATCAACCTATCTAGCCAGAAATTGGTAAAAATCAGTAAAATTATTCTTGAAAAGATTAGTAAAAAAATCAAACAGAACCTTAGATTACTGCAATGGACCAATACAACTGATGTTATCAATTGGTTTTGCAATATTAAAAATAAAACTAATTGTTCTTTAATCCAATTCAACATAGTCAAATATTACCCATTAATTTTCAAGGATATTTTTACTTTGGTATTGGAATTTGCCACACATTATTCAGACTCAACTAAAGATGAATATTATATTATAATGACCACCAAGACATCCGTTCTTATCTATAACCAAGAACAATGGATAAAGAATAATTCTGGTGATCAATTTGACATTACAATGGGTTTGTTAGTCTCTGCCGAGTCTTCTGACCTTGTTGGTTTATTTGCTTTATATAACCTCAGCACACACTGTGACATTAACACATATGACATAGGGTTATATAGACATGATAGCCTTATGGTAGTAAAAAATTCCACACATTTTGAAACTGATAACATTAGAAAATTAATTCACAGAGAATTTAAAATCTTAAAGATAAAAGTAATAATTAGCATTAATTTAAAATTAGTAAACTTCCGTCATGTAACACCCCAACGGACGGTCCTAACAATTTTCTCTGGTGGACGTTCTCCACGCTGTGATGTTTGCTGGGAGTTTGTTGAAAATGTCGGAGCCTCAAGCTGGGGGTACAAGATTAAACTATAAGGAACACAATTCCACAACTTGGATGAGTTGAAAGGATGCTTTATTTCATTTAGACTAGAGCTAGCCTTTTTGGTTGGGGCAGGCGAATGTGACACACAGGTCTAACTCTAATTAATGGAGATCAACAAATCTGAACTGACTGAAACAAGACGAACGGAGATTCTACTCACTCAACTGCACACCCGGCTGAACTCCCTTGAAACTAACTAACTTCTATTTATTTAAATGAATCCGGAAATCCGGAAATGCTTTAGACCACTGGTGACAAACATTGGTGACTGTAAGTCTGAAATTTCAGTTATCTTTTTTTTTATCTTAATAAAGCTTCCACCGGAAAATTCTTAATGTGTGGTCAAGATACAGTAAAGGACAGCCTTTGACCGGGTCATTTGAAAACCCACCTGCTGAACTTTATCTCTTTATCACATTAAATCACTGAGTCAAATATTTACCGGAAGATTGGTAGGATTTAAAACAGTAATCGGATACCGTTGTCTCTTCCACAATTTTCCTCACAAAAGAAAAAGCGTTTATTTATTTATTTTGTCCTATTCTTTTTCACTTTTGTTAAATATGTTTTTAAACTATTTTCTATTCTTAACCATTTTCTATTTTAATCTATTATAATAAAATACATATATGCCTAGTTATCGTGTCACATTCATGTAAAACTAGACTTAGTAAATAATACTTACCAACCATACATGAAATCTATTGCATATCCATTATACATCCACCCTAAGTCTAATCACCCCTAAGTATAATCAAGCTTTTACTCTCTTCCATAGAATATAGAATTAGTAAAAAATTTATCTAGTGAAGATATATTTTATAGGCATAACAGTTTTTATAATAATGTCATAAAGAACAGTGGCTCTAAAATCCATGACATGAAATACACAAAACAATATAACCATTACAGAAAAAATAGAAATAAAAAAAATCATTTGCTATGCACCCACATTTAACCAAATCTTTAGCACCAAGTTAGGGCAGAAGTTCCTCAATTTAATTAAGAAACATTTTCCTAGTAATAATCCTCTTAGTAAAATATTTAATAAAAATAACATTAAATTAGGTTATAGTTGTACAAATAATCTAGAAAAAAATTATTAAAAGTCATAATAAAATCTTAAATCAGTACATAAACCAAAGTAACAATAATTATTCTAATAGTGACAGTAATAATAATACAAATTTATGTAATTGTCGAAATCCTAACAATTGCCCACTGGAAAATAGGTGTCTAACAAATTCTATTTTTTACCAGTGTACTATATTATTTCATGAAAAAACCTAACTATTAAAAATTTTTACCTTAGTGTTGCTAAGAACACCTTTAAACAGAGATGGCATCTGCATTTAACTTCCTTCAAGAATAACATGTACTGAAACCAAACATCCCTTTAGGTATATTTTTGGCAATTAAAAAAACCCAAGTTAAAATGGAAAATTTTGAAAAAAAAACAAAAATTTGTAAATCATTCTATGACATTTGCCCTCTGGGCATGAAAAAAAAAATGCATATTAAAAAGTTTCCTAAAAAAGAATTACTACTAAACCAAAGAAATTAATTAACAGTATTATGTAAACACCATAAATATTTCACTTTAAAATTTAATTAATTATAATGTTAATTTATAATGTATACTATAATATTACATAACAATTATCTAAATTCTAATTCCTACTGCTATCAAAGAGCAGACTGGGATTCGTTTCGAGACTTTCTCTGTGACATTCCTTGGAACAACGTCTTTAGTCTTCCCATCGAAGAATGTGCATCCGAGGTCTCCTCCTGGGTTAAGGCTGGCATTGATTCCTTCATCCCTGCTAGGAAATTCCAGCTTAAATCTCATTCGTCTCCATGGTTCTCACCTGCTTGCTCGGCTGCTATTGCCCACCGGAATCATTTCTTCCGACTCTATCGTAACTACGCGTTGGACCAAAACAGGCGCCTTTTCACTTCAGCTCGTAATAAGTGTAAAAGGATACTTAATGAAGCTAAGATGTTGTTTGCTGCCAGAATGAAGCAACACATAGCATGCTCTAAATTCGGCTCTAAATACTACTGGCAACTCTGTAAAAGAGTACTTAACAAGAGCAAGTCCACAATACCCCCGCTAATCAACAAATTTGAGGTCCTCACCTCCCCAGCAGATAAGGCTGAATGCTTTGCCCGCAGATTCTCGAACAATTCGAGTCTGGACTTGTCTGGAGTTTTGACACCCGACTTCTCACCTAGAACAGAGGCACAATTGAATGATGTCCACATTACACCTTCACTTGTCTCTAAGATAATCTTAAAATTTGACCCTCACAAAGCGAGCGGTGGTGACGGAATCCCAACCATAGTCTTAAAGAAATGTGCCCCTGAAATCTCCTCTGTCCTTTCTAAGCTCTACAACCTCTGCCTATCTGCTTCCTGCTTTCCTCCCTGTTGGAAAACCTCCTCTGTAGTTCCTATATTTAAAAACACTGGAGAACCCTCTGACCCTGCAAATTACCGCCCTATCAGCCTTTTTCCGATCTTTGGCAAAGTGTTCGAAGCCATTATCAACGCCGAGGTGGTTCAGCATCTCACAGCACACAGGCTCCTCTCGGACAAGCAATATGGTTTCCGCTTCACCAGGTCTACTGCTGATATGCTAACGACCATCACCGAGTACATATACCAGGCACTTGACAGGAATGGTGAAGCCCGAACTGTTGCATTGGATATATCTAAGGCGTTCGACAGAGTTTGGCATGCTGGCCTTCTATGTAAACTGCGGAGCTATGGTATAACTGGACATTTGTTTGAACTAATCCAGTCATTCCTCTCTAACCGCACAATGAAGGTGGTATTAAACGGACATGCCTCTCAGAACTACCATACAAACACAGGTGTCCCCCAAGGCTCCATCTTAGGTCCTACACTCTTCCTGATATATATTAATGATCTCCCTGATTCCATAAGAACCCAAATAGGTTTGTACGCTGATGACACCACAGTTTACTCTCGCCTCCTACAAAAATCTGGTATAGGCATCAAAGCTAACCTCGCAGCCGAGATTGAAAAAGACCTCCAATCCATATTGGACTGGGGTAAGAAATGGATAGTAAATTTTAATGCTTCTAAAATGAAGCTACTCTCAATTAACCATCATCTCACCTACCTCCCATTAGCATGGACCAGGCTTGCCTCCCAGAGAGTAAAACACTGCGACTCCTTGGTCTCACACTTTCAGCGGACCTCAAATGGAATGACTATATCGAATCCATTGCTAAATCCGCTGCTATGAAAGTCGGTTCTCTGTGTAGGGCCTGGAAGTTTTTTCCGTCTGAATCTATCCTGCACATTTATAAATCTACCATCCGCCCATGCATTGAATACTGCTGCCATATCTGGTCGGGTGCCCCTGCTGTTCTCCTCGGGCTTCTCGATAAGGTTCAGAGGTGGGTCTGTAATGTGATAGATACCGACTTGGCAGATCACCTGCAGTCTCTCTCCCACCGGCGCGACGTGGCTTCCCTGTGTCTTTTCTATAAATACTTTCACGGCTTCTGCTCCGATGAACTTAGATCACTAGTGCCCCCTAAATACGAATTTGAACGAGATACTAGATTAGCAACTAGATCCCATCCTTTTACAGTGAAACCGATAAAATGCAACCGTAACTTCTACTCCAACAGTTTCTTTCCTCGCACTTCCCGACTGTGGAATTCTTTTCCACACAATTGCTTCCCCGACGGCTACAATCTCCAGGAGTTTAAATGTAAGGTCAATACACACCTCCTAACACACTAACCTGCTCCCATTCTATCAAACACTCTTCCCATCTGCCCAACCCTCATCCTTGGTATCCTTACTCATCTGTCACTTTCCTCCTGACATTCCCTATGTCTAACCACTCCTTCTCTTTACCTTCCCCTATGTAGCCCTATGCGCAATAGTGGCAGTGGAATGCCTTGCTTGGGTTGAGATGATTAAAAAAAAAAAAAAAAATCTAAACTTATTTATAAATGAAACTTTGTCTGTGTGTGTGTGTTCATTACCTATAGACTCTGAAATGGCTGAACCAATTTTCTTGAAAATTTACACAGTTGTACTATAAGCGTCTGCGAGTGTTCTTAGCTAGGTTTTGTGCCGAGGTACCCCCGATAAATATCGAAAATTGATAATCAAAAAATCGAGTTATAGAAGGAGTGGTCTGATTTTAATCAAATTTGATACACTCATATACAAAGACATAACAAACGATATTCAGAAGTTTCAAGGTTGCAGTTCTTACAATAGTGCAGAAAATCAATAATATATATAGATATATATATATATATATATATATATAAAAGGCAAGAGGTTTGTGTGTGTCTGTTTATCTGCCTGTATGTCTGTATTTTTTTCAGCACTTTTATTTTAGTTTTTGCTTTGGGTTTGGCTCTAAGTAGGTATAATTATAGTTCTTAGTCTCAGTCATGATACCATTTACTCAGAGGACTTATTTAGCCTTCAAAATTCAGTTTACAACGAAAAAAACTTATTTGATATCAATACCAGGAAATCAAAATTTGACTTACATCAATTCATTTTTCTTTCAGTCTACGGGTTTGCTTTAACTGGAAATAACTATTGCTTTTTAGTCTTTTGTGCCAACGTCCAGAGAGTCTGAGCTCCAGGACCATGAATTAGTTTTAAAGCGAAATGCTAGTTTTATTATAAATTAATGACTAACACAATATTTATTTGTTCTTGTATAAGTCCAGTATACTTTAGTATACAATAATTACTTAATTTAAATTTCAACTTAAACAATTTAGCCCCTTTAACAAATTCAGTAGTATAAACATTTAATTAATCTAAAACTCGCCAGGTTCACACTCCACCCACGTCTATTGAACAGGTGTAGAGGCTCATCCCTTGTTCCCTGTTTAGGGTGTGGTTTCCGGCTTTCTCTTTTCCAATCTTTTCACTTTTCTTTTTTTTTTCTATTGGAGTAGATAGACTAAACTATTGCGCGGTTCACACTCCACCTACATCTATTGAACAGGTGTAGAGGCTCATCCCTTGTTCCCTGTTTAGGATGTGGTTTCCGGCTTTCTCTCTTCTAATCTTTTCATTTTTACGTAGCGCCCTGCACATCAGTGGCGTTACCGCCTTGCTCGGGGTGATATGATTAAAAATAAAAAAAACTAATGGATGTTATTACTCTGGGTCAGGGTGGATCTGGCAAAAACAGCAATTAAAAGGTGGTTCCATGCTCTTCAAAATCTCCCAATCAGAGCTCTTGCTGCCAGATGTAATTTATCATCATACCTAGAACAGCATACCAGGGAGGATACCTTAATGATAATAACAATGATAACAGAAACTGAGCTTTATAATAATTAGCATTTGCAAATAACTGTAAAATACATTATATAAAAAAAAGGTGTGGAATAAAAGTTGCTGAATTTGAAATTGGCATTGAAATTAAAGGAGAACTTTTGCTACTGTGAGAATTTTTATCAGTGAACACTTGCAGATTTTAAAGTAGAATAAAAAATCTAGTTTTCACCTTTTCGTTGCCTTTTTCTAAGACTTGATGACACCTAGTTTATTATCTCTATTATTTTTGTGTGTTGTCTTTTCTTTCTCTGCAAGAGGGGGATTACACTGAACTATTACTTGTAAGATAACTCCAGGTTTAATAACTGCTAATTACAGGTTGATTTTCTTAACAAGAAACAAAGATAGATAAGTAAGAAAGAATTGTTCATTTGTCTGCATTCTCTTCCAATAGTTCTTTTGGTATATCAGTGATGGTATTTTAATATTAATAAAGAAACTGCACTTTGTAGCTGAAAATGCACATGTATTACTTTTATTAATTTTAAGTCATGTAAACTTTTTGCGGTGCAGTGGATATCAGCTTGGAACAAGAAATAAAAAAACTGAGTTTTAATTCCAGTTGAATTCCAGCTATAGGTTAAATTGCAGGATAGATTGGGTTCTACAGCCTTGGTTGGCAACCAGTCTACCACAGAAAGTAATATAAAACTACTGTAAGAAAATCTTCTGCCTGGTCAGTTATGTCTCGAAAAAGACATGATCACCCAAGTGCGTATCCCATATGGCATTTAACTGACTCATTGAACCTTGCTTGCCACTGGTTCATAAGTCAAAAAGACCCATGGCTAAATTACGTTGAAATACCAGTTCTCAACAGATCACTGAAGTTAAGCAATGTTAAGCCTGGTCAGTACCTAGATGGGTGATCACTTGGGAATACCAGGTTTTGTAAGCTTAGATGTACATGTGGTACAGTAGATAACGTCTTGGAATGAGAAGTCAGAGAGCTGAGTTCAAATTCCAGTTGGGTTCATTATATTCACTTACAAGCAAATACCCTTTTGGAAATGTATGAACTCATCTCTTCTACCCACATCTATGAGTTAAATTGTAAGACCTGTATCTGAAAATTATTACTAATATTCACTTGCCAAAACAAAAGAATTATTCCTATAATCCAAAAATATTATGTGGCTTTAAATAACCTACAAAAGGTTAGTAAGTTAAAAAAAACAAATCAATCAATTAATCAAAGAGTCAAAAAATAAAAATCATTTACTTTTGTCTTATTTCTCCCTGCATTTCCTTCCCTTCATTTTTTTTATCTTTTAATTTCTATACCTTTACCATTTACAAAGAGGTACCGAAAAAGTGGTTGTGTGTTGTGGTGCAGTGGATATCGACTTGGAACAACAAATCAGGGTGCCAAGTTCAAATTCCAGTTGAATTTCTTGCATTCACTTATGGGCAAATACTCTTGGGAAAGGTATTAATCCGTCTCTTCCCTCCAGTTATGGGTTAAATAATAGGATAGATCAAACTCAGAAGTAGCAAGACTAAATAATTGAGCTCATTTGAATGCTTGCCATGGAAATAAGGATATGGTAATTGATGTGTCTGTCAGGAAAAGGCTGCAGTATAGAGAATAAGTTCTTCCACCACATAAATGATATTGAACTCTATCAAGTCAAGAAAAAAGAATTGAGCAACTCCAGAACAGATATGGTAACAACATGCCATTTTTGGTCTGATCTGACTCTTGTGAAATAAAGCATGGTAGGAGGAGTCTGGTACTTTCCAAGGTGATAAAATGTGCTTGCTTTTTTTTTCAGCATCTTAAGCAATTTATTTTATGCAATAGATATTTATTTTTTTACATAATATCTTTCTTAGTTAATGTGATTAATTTTCCATAAATCACGCAATACAGTAAAAATTCAGATCAAATTTCATTTCTTTAATCTCTTATTGATCCTTTCTCGTTCTTCTTGTTTCTTATCTTTTTTTTTTTGTCTATCATGACATTTTACTTTTTCCCACCTGCTTTTTCTTCAGTTTTCTCTCTCCCCATCTCTTTTCTCCTGTTTTTTCTTCTTTTCTTCATTTCAATCCCATTTGCTCCCTAACTTTCTCTTTTTCTCTGAATCCTTTCCTTATTCCTTGTTCTCTCTCCTTTTTCCACCTCCTATTTCTTTTACTTTTTTCTTTTCTTTTTGACTCCCTACAGCTTACCCTCTCTATCCTCTTTCTCTCTTCCCTTCACTTTATTTCTGCTTTTACTTCTCTTTTGCTCATCCTTTGCTTCACCCTTTTTTATACTTTTTTCATCTATTTTCTTCCTCCCACTGCTTTTACTTCTTTCTCTCTTTTTCCCCTTTCTGCATCTCATTCCCTGTCATGCTCTGATCATATTTTCATTTCTTATTTAATCTCTCTCTTTCTTTATTTCCTTCAATTCCGCCTTCATATTTATAATCTTTCTTCTTTTTTTTCCTTCATTCTATTCTTTCCTCTTCATCTTATTCCACCCTGTCTTCATCACTTATTCCACCCTGTCTTCATCACTTATTCCACCCTGTCTTCATCACTTATTCTTGATTTTTATTTCTGGCTGTTTTTCACTCCAAATCTGACAACACTTCATGTCTTCTTTGCACTCAGCCTAAATCTCTAACTTCTAAACGCCTTATTCAATTATTCTTGCCTTGAACTTATTTCTCTGATGTGATTACTGAAAACTTGCTAGGAAACTGGCTTGAAACCTTCCAGTCATTCTTAATTTTTATTTTTCTCATTTTCCTTTTTTTGCTGATTAGATTTTGAAAGAAACTGAACTCAGAATAGGCAGTACTATAGATAGTCTCACCTAACACTGCAAACTGCTACAAAACCAAAACATTAACCTGAAATCTTAATTCATAGCCTGGTCAGATCAAGATTCTCATTTAAATATCATGTATGATGTTCTGTGTCTCTTCTATAAATACTTTCACGGTTTCTGCTCCAATGAACTTAGATTACTGCTGCCCTCTAGATACGAATTTGCACGAGAAACTAGATTAGCAACTAGATCCCACCCATTTACAGTGAAACCGATAAAATGCAACCGCAACTTCTACTCCAACAGTTTCTTTCCTCGCACTTCCCGACTGTGGAATTCTCTTCCACACGATTGCTTCCCCGACAGCTACAATCTCCAGGAGTTTAAATGTAAGGTCAATAGACACCTCCTAACACACTAACTCACTCCCATTCTTTCAAACACTCTTCCCATCTGCCCAACCCTCATCCTTGGTATCCTTACCCATCTATCACCTTCCTTCTGACATTTCCTACACCTAACCACTCCTCCTCTTTACCTTCCCCTATGTAGCCCCATGTGCAATAGTGGCAATGGAATGCCTTGCTTTGGGTGAAATGAATAAAAAAAAAAAAAATTCCCAGCATGCCAAGTGGCTGGAAAACTCTGTGACAGATCATGCTGGAGTCCAAACTATGAACTTTTTTAATCACTCGATCTCTCACTCAAGTGGTGGAATTCCCCACACATTTCTCCAATAACCCTGATGGAATCTGGTCACTGCTAGATCTCTGTTTCACTTCTATCCCTGACTCTTGCCATGTCATGTAGCTCTGTCCTCTTGACAACTCTGATCATGCTGTGGTTTCTGTTGGAATTTTTGGGTAGCTGTGTATACTGGTGAGCCAGCAATAGACTGACTCATTTTATAGTTCACCAATAAAAGGGTTAACCAATCAGAAGGCTCAAAAAATTCAATGTGACATGTATAAAAGGCTGCCATATTTTCCTGAGTATTTACAATCTAATTCCATTCAGTAGAGTGTGGTTCTACAGAAGGATGCTGCAGATATCATGGATCGAGCATGTGAGCAATGATGAGGTTTTGGAAATGATGGAAACAAAACAGAAATTAATACTGAGCATCAGGAAGAGACAACTGAAGTTCCTGGGACATGTATTGAGGAAAGAGGGCTTGAAGAACCTGATACGAACAGGCCAGATAGAGGGAAAAAGAGACAGGGGAAAGCAGCGGATAACATATTTGAAGGACCTAATCAGGTGGATGATGGAACAAGGGTTGCATGGTGTTACAGGAGAAGCCACCAGGGATAGGGATATGTGGAGAGCCATGATTGAAAGGACAGCGCACACAGAAGAAGAAGAAGAAGAATGTCTGACTCATGAGTGTTAATCTTTGACGTTGTTTCATTGAACAGATTACATACTGCACTGTATTCTATATCCATAAATTATGGTGGACATGGTCAACAGTATCTGTTAATATCTCCTTCAACTCCCTCTCCTTCCAGAAACCTGCTACTAGCAGAATATCTTACTGCTATCAAAGAGTGAACTAGGATGCATTCTGTGACTTCCTTTGTGATATTCCTTGGAACAAAGATTTTAATCTCCCTGTTGAAGATTAAGTAAAAGTTGGCATCGATGTATTCATCTCATCCAGGAAGTTCTGACTTAAGCCTCATTATTCTTCTTGGTTCTCTCCTGTTTGCTTGTTGACCATTGCTCACAGGAACCACTTCTTCTAGCTTTACCAGAACAATAGATCTGACCATAACAGGCACTTTTTTTTGTCTCTGCTCATAACAAATGCAAGTGAGTTCTAAATGATGCAAAGTTGTTGCTAAAAGAATGAAGCAGTGTATAGCATCCCACAAGTTTGGCCCTAAAGACTATTGGTGGCTCTGCAAAACTGTGCTAATCCTTCCACTACTCAATAATTTTGAGGTTCTCACATCTACAGCATAAATTCTCTTACAGCTTCACACTTGACTTATCTGGAGTACCCACACCTGACTTCCCTCCTAGACCTAAGGCACAGCTGAGTGATATATACATAACCCCCTTTCTGGTCTCTAACATTATTTCTAAGCTTGACTCCCATAAAACAAGTTCATGTGATGGCATTCCAGTTACCATCCTTGAGAAATGTTACCTGAACTATTTCCTGTCTTCTCCAAACGTTATAACTATCGCCTTGCTGCTTCTTGCTTATCTTCTTGTTAGAAGTTCTTCTCTGTAGTTCCTGTCTTTAAAAACTCTGGAGAGCCCTCCAACACTTATAACTATTGCCCTATCTGCTTTTTGGCAAAGTGTTTGGGGCTATTATCAATGCTGAATTGATTCAGCATCTCGCATCCAACAAACTATTTTCCCATACATCATATGGCTTCTGATTTGCCAGGTTTACTACTGATGTGCTAATGGTCAACATTCAGTAAATATATCAGACCTTTGATAAGAATGGTGAAGCCCAGGTTGTTGCCCCGGATATCTCAAAATCATTTGATAGGGTTTGGCATGCCGGTCTTTTACAAAAGCTACAGTACTATGGTATAACTGGATGATTGTACAATTTAATCCAATCGTTCCTGTCAAATCGTAAAATGACAGTTGTTCAAAACGGGTATACTTTCAGATCCTTTCATGTAAACATGTGTGTCCCTCAAGGATCTATCCTAGATCCTATGCTCTTCCTGATATTTATCAATGATCTTCCTGATTTAATCAGTTCCCAAGTTAGCATCTATGTGGATGACACTACCATCTACTTCATCTATTGGATATGAGAAACCCATTTTTCTAAAAAACATTTTGAGAGAAAGGTTTTATAAATTTCAATCAAAAGCAATACTAGCTGCTCGGCCAATGAATGCTGAATGTTTCTTTATAAGTAAACAGCTAATATTACTGTTGCTACTCATTTAGAAATGGTTGTTTCAGATTCACCATTCTTTTTCCTAAATCTAATAAACAATGTTTGTGTTTCTTTCAGAAACCAAATTTGAATTACTAATTTCTGATCATGAAATAGATACAGTACTGCGAATTCAGTTGTATTATTGAAATCACTTTTCTCTATCTGGCTGTCTTCTCTTTGTATGGGATGTCAACTATTTAACTTCTAAAATCTAAAGACTTATCAAAATACCAAAAGATGCCTTTCAAAAACTAAGCAAAGTAACAGAAATATTTCACTATGAATAAAGAAAAAGAGTACTGAACTGTTGCATAATATCAATCCTTTTATATGGCATTGAATGTTGCAGGAAACTCGTCTGTCTTTTCCTGATGTTAAGAATGACTTTTCTTCTAATATCCATTCCATTTCCTGTCCTTCCATCTTTTTTCACAAGCTTTTATGTTTTACTTTTCACAAGCTTTTACTTTTTAGGTTACTCAGTTTCTTTTTGTATTTATGGCTTTAATTATGCTCTGTAAGTGTGAAATTTTCCAAGCATTTTTTCCAAGCATTTATACTATTTCTAATTGATTAATGAGAAGTTTTGTAGAAATTAATTTGTAGTGTAAGGAGCTGGTTAATGTTTCTTTGATTTGGCCTTGTGTCAGACAGAACTGAATTCCCTACAGCTTACAAGTTTTATGCAGAATTATTATCAGAAGATTTTCATCGTTATCAGAATTATCAGAAGGCTGGGTGTCAGCAGGATGGAATGTGTGGAATAGTATAAGAATAAAATATACATTGTTCATTTTAAAATAGTAATTTATTAAAGGGAAAGACTAACATAAGTTGTAGAAGTTAATGTGTAATTAGAAATATTATTAAGAGATGAAGGGTAGAGTTTGTACAAAATGTTCATAGTAGAATTGTTGAAAGAGATAAGGAGAAAGAGAAAGAGGACAATGTCCAAGTTGCTTGAAGTTGGAGTCTCATTATAGAGGTTTTGTCTTGTGGCACCTACCTGACTCCTCCTGTGTTTGACTCTGGCTGATTGAGGTGGGGGCCTTTTATAGTATTCAGATTTTTGCACTTGCTTGCCAAGTTCTCAAGTCTTGCAAATCAATTTAACACTTGCAAAATATGGTTAAGCACGTGGATGATCCTTTTTCTATTTGGAAAAAAAACAAGATTTCACATATCATTGTGAATTTTTTCTAAAAGTGAAGAAGGTTGATTTTAATTAATTTCTTATCCACTACAAATTACTGTTTGCAGAAGTTAAAGAAGCATAGACTTTCCAGACATCAGTAATTATAGTGGCCAAAGTTTCCCAGGCATCAGATCAGAAGTTAAAATGAGAAAGTGAAATTTTAACCCATTTATATTTTGTTCATTAGGTAAATACAAGTTGGAAGGAAGAGAGGGACAAGCCTTGTGCTGCTACTGCTGCTTGGAATTATCCATTAACATGTTGGCTTTCACACAATGCACCAAGGGTCATTTTCTAATTTCTTTTCTATGAGGATTATTGGGAATGTGACACTATGATTGATTGCTTATGAGACCCTGGTACATCAGAACCACATTTTTCCCCAAAAAATTAAATATAGAGTTGTCTAGAAAGTTCATGATGATTTTTAGTCATTCATGTTCTCACACAGAACATTTCAAATTTATTGACAGATATAATACGCTTATTGGGGCACACTTCAAACTATCTCTTCAGAAAGAAAGTTTAAAATTATTCAATTCATGTGAATTATAGGCTGTATTTTAGATACTTAAAACTTTTTTATTAGCATAAATACAAAAATGCTTCACCAAAAAGATATGTACTGTGTATAGTGAGGATATTTATGTATGTACTGTGAATATATGTATGTACTGTGTATGGTGAGGATGTGCGTCATTGTCCAATGGATATTGGCTTGAAATGAGAATTCGAGCAGCCAAGTTTGAATTCCAGTTGAATTCCCTGCACTCACTTATGCACAAATACTCTTGGGAAAGGTATTAATCCGTCTTTTCTCTGCAGTTATGGGTTAAATAACAGGACAGATTGGTTGGCGACCAGTCTATTGCAGAAAGTAATGGTAACCTACTGCAGGATAATCCTCTGCCCAGTCAGTCATGTCTTTTTTGAGACATGATTGCCCAAGCATGTATCACGTATGGCACTTAAGTGACTGAATGTGTATGGAGAAGGTGCTTTAACTGACAGAACTGTATGGAAGTGGTTCATTAAGTTTAGAGTTGGTGATTGCAGCCTTATTAATGAAGACTGCTGAGGTAGAACCCCACAACAGAATGATAACCAAATCAAGACATTGACTGAGAATAATTGACATTACACAATGCAGGAATTGGCAGAAATACTAAATTTATCAAAATCCAACACTTAGTTAACTTGGATACTCAAATCACTTCAATGTTTCGATACAACATAATCTGAGTGTAAAGAATCTTTTAGATCACATTTCTATCTGCGATTTTTTTGTATAAGCACAATAAAAATGCACCCTTTTTTAAACAGATTTTCATGGATGGTAAGAAATGGATTGTTTACAACAATATTCAGTGAAAAAGATCTTGGGGTAATAGACATGAACCAACTTTAGCCACCTCAAAAGCAGGTCTTTCATCCAAAGAAAGTCATGCTGTGCATCTGGTGAGATTGGAATGGAATCCTGTCAAGTAATCAGTCAGTTTATTCTGAAAAGTGCTGCTTACAACTGGATGAATTAAAGGCAGTGATTCAAGAAAAATGCCCAGCAAACAGGAAAGGTGTTGTTTTCTATCAGGATAATGCCAGACCACCTGTCTCTTTGGCAACCCAGCTGAAATTATTGCGCTTGTATTACCCCACCCATCATATTGATCAGATATTGCTTCTTCCGATTTTCATTTATTCCGGTCCTTGCAAAATAATTTCAGTGGTAAAAATTTTAATTTTTTTGGATGACATAAAAAATCACCTTAATGAGTTTTGAGACACCACCAAAATTTTAGGAAGACAGAAATTTTCATTTGAGAGAAAGATGGAGAAATGCTATAAAACAAAATGTTTCATATTTAGTCGAATTTAGTTGAATTTTTTAAGTTTTGTATTTTAATTTCTCTTAAAAATCGACATGAACTTTTTGGATAATCCAATATTTTTTTTTTTGTCTTTTATTTCAGTTTTTTTTATGGAATTTCTAATTGTTTTTTGAGGTAATTTTTTTTTTTTTTTTTGTAATTTTTACATACATAGAAGTGTACTGCGTATTTGTGTGGAACTATTTTGCATAATAGACTCGGGTAATTAATGGCATACCAGTGGGTCATGAGTAATAAATACTACCTATGATACCCTTGCCTCAAATATGAAACAATGTTAAAACAAAGTCACTTGTATCAAAATTAATTAAGATAAAGTGTTGGGACTCAGGGCAATGAAATGACACTTGTGAGCCAGTGGGTTAAGTTTGGGAGGGAGAAATAACTGAATTATTGAACATAATACTTACTTAGAATAAGCATCTTTTGTATTTCAATTTTCTTTAAAATTTCCTTGTTGCTCATGTTTCATCCATATTATTCTCAGCATCCTTCTGTTTCCTTAATTTTTCTTTTCATCTTTGAGTAAATTGTCATTGATTATTTTGTTTTATTTTCTTTGTTTGAAAAATATTACATAGGATGTGTGTTGTGGTGCAGTGGATATTGGCTCAGAATGAGAAATCGGAGAGCTGAGTTTGAATTCCAGCTGAATTTGTTGCATTCACATACAAGCAAGTTCCTTTAGGAAAAGTATAAATGTCACTTCTCCCTCCATCTATGGATTAAATAGCAGGACAGATTGGGTTCTCTAGCTTTGTTTGGCAACCATTCTACCACAGAAAGTAATGGCAACCTACTGCGAGAAAATTTTCTGCCCAATCAATCATGTCTCGAAAGAGACATGATCTCCCAAGTATTTATCACATATGACATTTAACAGACTGACTGACATTATCTATATTGTATATAATGCACATATTTGCATTTAGTTTTGGTAATATTTCATAAGGTATTTTTACTTTTCAATTGTTAAAGAACACAGTAAAAATGTCTTTTTTGCATCTGCATTTTGCAATAGGTTCTGACTGAGAAAATGTTTTTACTGGGTTACTTAAAAATCCAAAACTAAAACCAAATATCTTGTAAAACATCACCAAGAAAAATGCAAATATATGTACTGTATACAATGTAGATAATAAAATATACTATAAATAAAAATTATAGTTTAAACTCAGAAAGCAAATAAGATGATCAATCCCATGCACAAAAAAGTAAAATAATTAACAAATTAGGTAAATAAATAAACAAATTAGCAAAATGTTTGGTTTGTTTTGGTTGATTTTGTTTAGAGGCATATCAACCTATATTTAATGTTGAAATGTAAATATATTCAACAGAAATGTATGCCTTCAACTAAAAATAAAATGTATTTTTGGTAATTCTAAAATAAATAGGTGTGAATGGTAATTCTATGATAAATAGGTATTATTGGTAGTTCTACAATATTTACATATTTTTGGCAATTCTATGATAAATGGGTATTCTTGGCAATACTATAATAGGTATTGTTGGCAATTCTATGATAGATATTGTTGTCACTTCTACAATAAATAGGTATGGTTAACAGTTCCATGATAAATAGGTATTGTTGGCAATTCTATGATAAATAGATATTGTTGGCAATTCTATGATAAATAGATATTGTTGGCAATTCTATCATGAATAGATATTGTTGGCAATTCTAAGATAAATAGGCATTGTTGGCAATTCTATCATGAATAGATATTGTTGGCAATTCTATGATAAATAGGCATTGTTGGCAATTCTATCATGAATAGATATTGTTGGCAATTCTATGATAAATAGGCATTGTTGGCAATTCTATCATAAATAGGCATTGTTGGCAATTCTATCATAAATAGGCTTTGTTGGCAATTCTATCATAAATAGGTATGGTTAACAGTTCCATGATAAATAGGTATTGTTGGCAATTCTATGATAAATAGATATTGTTGGCAATTCTATCATAAATAGATATTGTTGGCAATTCTATCATAAATAGATATTGTTGGCAATTCTATCATAAATAGATATTGTTGGCAATTCTATCATAAATAGATATTGTTGGCAATTCTATCATAAATAGGCATTGTTGGCAATTCTATCATAAATAGGCATTGTTGGCAATTCTAAGATAAATAGGCATTGTTGGCAATTCTATGATAAATAGGCATTGTTGGCAATTCTATGATAAATAGGCATTGTTGGCAATTCTATGATAAATAGGCATTGTTGGCAATTCTATGATAAATAGGCATTGTTGGCAATTCTATGATAAATAGGCATTGTTGGCAATTCTATCATAAATAGGCATTGCTGGCAATTCTATGATAAATAGGCATTGTTGGCAATTCTATGATAAATAGGCATTGTTGGCAATTCTATCATAAATAGGCTTTGTTGGCAATTCTATGATAAATAGGCATTGTTGGCAATTCTATGATAAATAGGCATTGTTGGCAATTCTATCATAAATAGGCTTTGTTGGCAATTCTATCATAAATAGGCATTGTTGGCAATTCTATCATAAATAGGCATTGTTGGCAATTCTATCATAAATAGGCTTTGTTGGCAATTCTATCATAAATAGGCTTTGTTGGCAATTCTATCATAAATAGGCTTTGTTGGCAATTCTATCATAAATAGGCATTGTTGGCAATTCTATCATAAATAGTCATTGTTGGTAATTCTATCATAAATAGGCATTGTTGGCAATTCTATCATGAATAGATATTGTTGGCAATTCTATCATGAATAGATATTGTTGGCAATTCTATCATGAATAGATATTGTTGGCAATTCTATCATAAATAGGCATTGCTGGCAATTCTATGATAAATAGGCATTGTTGGCAATTCTATGATAAATAGGCATTGTTGGCAATTCTATGATAAATAGGCATTGTTGGCAATTCTATGATAAATAGGCATTGTTGGCAATTCTATGATAAATAGGCATTGTTGGCAATTCTATGATAAATAGGCATTGTTGGCAATTCTATGATATATAGATATTGTTTGCAGTTCTATGATATATAGATATTGTTTGCAGTTCTTTGATGAATAAGTATTACTGGCAATTCTACAATAAATAAAATTTTTTGTTAATTTATGATAAGTAGGTATTGTTAACAATTTTCTGATAAATAGGCATTGTTGTAAATTTTTTAATGATTTAATCGATCTGAATGTTTAACAGCATATACACTTGTAGGTCATTTAATTTTCTTGGTAACTTGAATGTACCAAATACCTGTTATTCTGTCTTTACAATTGAATAATTTGGTAAATGATATGTAGTTTTTTTGTGTCTATATGTGTTTGCATGAACATAAGTCCTAGAGTTGGCAATATGTACATTTTATGTTGTAGTTTTGTTGAAGTTATGTTTTGGAATACAGTTTAATTTAAGAAATTGTCAAATATTATATGACTTAGCATCATGAAAGTTATTTTATGTTGTTTGCTTGAAAATATTTGAAAGATATTTGGGTGAAGTCACTACAATTTGTTAATATGTGTGTATTGTTGGTAATTTATATAAAAATATATTGTTGGCATTTTTACTATAAAAATTCATTTTCATACTTTCATAGTGTTTGGTTTTTGCTTAGGTTGAGGCTCACTATTTGACAATAGCAGTGACCTTAAAAAATACTACCACCCTGGGTCATGAGAACAACAGCAATAAAGAGATAGTAGCACATTCTTCAAAATCTTCAATCTTCTGACCAGATGCCTTGCTGCTGGATTGTTAGGGCGCCGCTCCTATTTGACTACAAATGGACTGTTCCCATTGCTATATATAGCAATGGTGGATTCTCTACAAGAGAGTCGTAGAGAGTCACTTCAGAGTCTCTAAGGAGTTACTGAAGAGTCAGTGTGAGTCAGTGAAGAGTTAGTCACACTTCCGGTGGTGGACCGGAAGAAATCACGTATACACACGTCTTACGACGGATTGGACTCTTGTATCTTTCTATTGTAAATATTACTAATCACTTCTGTACATACTAACCGTCTTTCCGCGGAATAGAACTTATATTCTGATTCTGTTGTTGAGTTATTCATTTATACTTGGCGACATAACATGGATGCAGTTCACAAAATGTATGAATGGATGTATAACCACCAAGGAAATTTAATAACGATAATCAAAAGTGAATAATTAATAAATGGATACAAAATGCACTAAGTAATGAGCTAAAAAGTTAATAAACAACCCTATACAAAGACGGTGAAATAATTACATACTGACCCATAACTATTTCTACTAAATAGTCTTTATAATAATTTAAAATGTAGCAGTTCCCACCTAATAATTATTAAGATAACACAATAAACTGGAAATACCTGTGCTTGTTACCTATAATGCCCCATTGACTTGCATACATATGGTCAAGCTACCACCCAACATGTATGTGCTTTGGAGTGCAGTGGATATCAACTCATAAGGACAAATTGGGGAGCCAAGTTCGAATTCCAGCTGAATTCATTGCATTCATTTACACGCAAATACCCTTGGGAAAGGTATTAATCCGTCTATTCCCTCCAGTTATGGATTAAATAACAGGACAGATTGGGTTCTATAGCCTTGGCTGGCAACCAGTCTACCACAGAAAGCAATGGCAGCCTGCTGCAGAATAATCTTCTGCCCAGTCAGTTATGTCTCTTTCAAGACATGATCACGCAAAACGTGTATCACGTATGGCAATTAACTGACTGACTACCCAACATACGTGTCCCGAAGATTGTGTTCATGAATGAAACAGACTGTTGCCACTAGGTGTGGATCTCTTTTTATCTTTATAAAGATAAAAAATAATATATATTTATTTTGTGGCAAATAGTGAAAGGATTCATCAGGTAAGCCGAGAAGATACAAAGATCTGTGAGAGTAATGTGTAAGATGTGGTTAGATAACTGATATATTCCCTGTAAAAGTCAGATGCCAAGATTTTTAACTCAATTCATCTGACTAAATGAAGTTTGTCAAAAAAACAAATGAGGAAATATATTTAGCTGCAAGATTTTACTGAAACAGCATTTGTGTGAATCTGATATTACCACATTGCGATGGAAAACAAACAAAGTTTGCTAATATCGTTAGGTATTGTTGTCATGTTTTTGGTTTGTGATAAAAGTGTTTCAGGCCCTGGTGCCAGATTTATCATTATACAAAGGTAGCATTGGTGACATTGTTCCTGCTTTCATAGTACTAGTTGTATGCTGTTTATACATACATATATATCCAAACATATATATATATATATATATACATACATATATATCCAAACATATATATATATATATATATACATACATATATATCCAAACATATATATATATATATATACATACATATATATCCAAACATATATATATATATATATATATATATACATACATATATATCCAAACATATATATATATATATATATATATACATAGATATATATCCAAACATATATATATATATACATAGATATATATCCAAACATATATATATATATATACATACATATATATCCAAACATATATATATATATATACATACATATATATCCAAACATATATATATATATACATACATATATATCCAAGCATATATATATATATATATATATACATACATATATATCCAAACATATATATATATATATATACATACATATATATCCAAACATATATATATATATATATACATACATATATATCCAAACATATATATATATATATATACATACATATATATCCAAACATATATATATATATATACATACATATATATCCAAACATATATATATATATATACATACATATATATCCAAACATATATATATATATATACATACATATATATCCAAACATATATATATATATACATACATACATAAACATATATATATATATATACATACATATATATCCAAACATATATATATATATATACATACATATATATCCAAACATACATATATATATATACATACATATATATCCAAACATACATATATATACATACATATATATCCAAACATATATATATATATATATACATACATATCCAAACATATATATATATATATACATACATATCCAAACATATATATATATACATACATATCCAAACATATATATATATACATACATATCCAAACATATATATATATACATACATATCCAAACATATATATATATATACATATATATCCAAACATATATATATATACATACATATATATCCAAACATATATATATATACATACATATATATCCAAACATATATATATACATACATATATATCCAAACATATATATATACATACATATATATCCAAACATATATATATATACATACATATATATCCAAACATATATATATATATACATACATATATATGTAAACATATATATATATACATACATATATATCCAAACATATATATATATACATACATATATATCCAAACATATATATATATATACATACATATATATCCAAACATATATATATATACATACATATATATCCAAACATATATATATATACATACATATATATCCAAACATATATATATATATATATATATACATATATATCCAACATATATATATATATACATACATATCCAAACATATATATATATATACATACATATCCAAACATATATATATATATATACATACATATCCAAACATATATATATATATATACATACATATCCAAACATATATATATATATATACATACATATCCAAACATATATATATATATACATACATATCCAAACATATATATATATATATACATACATATCCAAACACATATATATATATATATACATATCCAAACATATATATATATATATATATATATATACATACATATCCAAACATATATATATATATACATATATATCCAAACATATATATATATATACATACATATCCAAACATATATATATATATACATACATATCCAAACATATATATATATATATATATACATACATATCCAAACATATATATATATATATATATACATACATATCCAAACATATATATATATATATATATATATATATATACATACATATCCAAACATATATATATATATATATATATATATACATACATATCCAAACATATATATATATATATATATACATACATATCCAAACATATATATATATATATATATACATACATATCCAAACATATATATATATATATATATACATACATATCCAAACATATATATATATATACATACATATATATCCAAACATATATATATATATATATATATATATACATACATATATATCCAAACATATATATATATACATAAATATATATCCAAACATATTCATGCATACATATATATCCAAACAAGAAATAATGCTTGTGCTCTTGATTTTCATAAATATTTGAAGGAGGCCACACAGAATCTGTACCCCATGGATATAGTTATAAATTATACCATGTGACTAAAAAAAAAAGAATAATAATCCAATCACATCATTTTATTTTGATTTTCAAAAGTCCTTAGCTCAGGGCATCAAACTTAGACAAAGCCTTTTCCCAGTTTTGTTCATACAGACACAAGTGGGAATTACAACACTGTGTGGAATTGATTGATTGAAATTTTTTATTACATCAAACTTTTACAGGTTATAAAAAAGCCTGAAAATATTTCCTACTTGTAAGAAATTAAGGGAGATGATAATGATTTATTGATATAAATTCTACTAATTAACCCATAGCTTGTGAATTCATACTTATACCAAAGGTCAGTGAGTTGACTGCCATATGTGATACACGCTTTGGGCGAAAAAGACATGACTGACTGGGCAGAAGATTATCCCGCAGTAGGTTGCCACTGATTTCTGCAGTAGACTGGTTGTCAGCCAAGGCTATAGAACCCAATCTGTTCTATTATTTAACCCATAACTGGAGGGAAGAGATGGATTAAGACCTTTCTCAAGGGTATTTGTGTGTAAGTGAATGCAAAGGAACTTGTGTGTAAATGACTGCAATTCTCTCCAATTTTTATTACAAGCTATACCCATTACACCACCCACACATCCAAGCTTACAGAACCTGGTATTCCCAAGCAATCAGCTAAGCACTGACCAGTCTTGATGTTAATTAACTTTGTTGATCAATATGATATGGCCGTAAGCCTTATATATATAAAAGTAAATATTGAAGTCAATAGCCAGAGGTGATGGTCTGTTTCATGCTAAATACAATTATCAGGCCATGAAGATCGTGTTTAGCATAAAATGAAATAGACTGTGACCTCTGAGAGCTGATTCTATGTTTATTTTTATATTTACATATGCTCTATCAAAGATAGTGAGCACTTTAACCTATAAATATCTTCTTCTATGTGCCCTGTCCCTTCAGGACATAGGCGACCATGGCTTTCCACGTTTCCCTATCCCTGGTGGCTCTGAGAACGCATTCTCCTGTTACACCATGCAACCCTCGTTCCGTCATCCACCTGATTAGGTCTTTCAAATATGTTATCCGCTGTTCTCCCCTGTCTCTTTTCCCCTCTATCTGGCCTGTTAGTATCAGGTTCTCTAAGCCCTCCTTCCTCACTGCATGTCCCAGGAACTTCAGCTGTCTCTTCCTGATGCTCAGTATCAATTTCCTTTTTGTTTTCATCATTGCTCACATGCCCGATCCATGAACTTTGCAGCATCCTTCTGTAGAACCATATTTCAGTTGCTTCAAGTTTTTCCTTCATCTTTGATGATATTGTTCAGCATTCATTGCTATATTGAAGAACAGACAACACATAGCAATCCAGCACTCTCTTCCTTGTTTCTAGTGAAATTGTCCTGTTCCTTAATACCTTAATACCTTAATACCTTACTCAACTTACAAAAAGCTTCCTTCTCCATGCCAATTCACCATTGGATCTCTGTTTTGTACTTCCCGTCTTCTGTTATAACACTTTCCAGGTATTTAAATTTTTGTATCTTTATGATTCTAGTATCCCTGATCTGTATTTGGCACATTGGGCTGCCCTTTTTACTGATGACCATGCATTCGGTTTTCTTGCAGTTTATTCCTAGTCCTTTCTTGTTACTTTCTTCAGCTACCTTCTGTAAGAGGTCTTGTAGTTTCCTTTCTGTGTCTGCTGTCAGCACTGTATCATCTGCGTATCTTAGGTTGTTTAAATTGTGGCCTCTGATTACGAATCCAGGACTGTAAAACTGTATATGAATAACTTGTTAAAAAATGGAATATATATATATATATTTTCCATTTTTTAACAAGTTATTTTGCTACCTGGGTTTCCACCATGAATGGTGTCTTCAGATGATTTTTAATAACTGATTTTACCATTTTTCTTTTTAAGAACACTCTTATAATGTTTTTTTTTATTTGACCGTTCATGTAGCAGGGAATTTATCAACATGCAATGTTTAAATTAAAACCATGGATGAAAACATCATAATCCGTTTTAATTTAAAATTGCGCGTTCATAAATTCCCTGCCACATGAATGTTCAAATAAAACACTGTTACAAGAGTGTTCTTTAAAAGAAAAACGGTAAACGATAAAATTATTTATTAAAAATTGCCTAAAGACACCACTCATGGTAGAGACCCAGGTAGTGAAATAACTCGTTTAAAAATGAAAAATATTCAAAATTTCTACAAGACCCTATTATGACAAAAAACTAAGTATTAAACAATAAATGTATATGTGTATATATATATACAGCCTTTGAGATTTCACTTGCCCGATTGACTCAGTCAATTAAAAACGTAATTGGGCAATTAAGGTTTATTGCTTTACTTTCCCATCGATTAAAAATCATGCAATGAAATGTGTCCCTTCAAATATAGAAAAAAGAAACCTGATTTCTTTTACAGCCCAAAAGTACGCCATTCAATATTTACAAGTTACTTAGAATGATCTACAATGACATTATTGAACTCTTTGGTCTTATGCATGGCACCTGATTTACAATTAATGCTTCCAGAGGGGAGCCAAAATATCTCTGTTAAAGACGCTCACAGATTTTTAGGAACTCATTTGGAAAAATATTATCCTTGATTCAACATCTATATTTCCTCCCTGCTTACAAAAAGTAAAAATGAACATTTGAAAGAAAGAAAAAAAAATATGCATAATATTTTCAACCACACACCAAAAAACAAATTATACAAGTAAGTAATCTTTTTATAGAAAATCATTGAGAAAACCAGATTTGTTATTTTTTATCATCTATGAGATGGAGGGTGTAGTCAAACAGAAGAAACTACGAATTTAGGTACCTCCATTTAATTGCCATATCATGATGTTAAAAAGGCTCAAACCTAATAGAAA
This sequence comes from Ascarosepion bandense, assembly GCA_037127315.1. Classification (NCBI taxonomy): domain Eukaryota; kingdom Metazoa; phylum Mollusca; class Cephalopoda; order Sepiida; family Sepiidae; genus Ascarosepion; species Ascarosepion bandense. Next base: position 194,971 of record JBBBDQ010000217.1, read on the forward strand.
CCAAGTTTTATCATCCAAATGTTTATGCTA
>JBBBDQ010000217.1:200000-242500 GCA_037127315.1 Ascarosepion bandense
AAGCCGTGAAAGTATTTATAGAAGAGACACAGGGAAGCCACGTCTCACCGGTGGGAGAGAGACTGCAGGCGGTCTGCCAAGTCGGTATCTATCACATTACGACCAGATATGTCAGCAGTATTCAATGCACGGGCGGATGGTAGATTTATATATGCGCAGGATAGATTTAGACGGAAAAAACTTCCAGGCCCTACACAGAGAACCGACTTTCATAGCAGCGGATTTAGCAATGGATTCGATATAGTCATTCCATTTGAGGTCCGCTGAAAGTGTGAGACCAAGGAGGCGTAGTGTTTTACTCTCTGGGAGGCAAGCCTGGTCCATGCTAATGGGAGGTAGGTGAGATTGTCGATGATGGTTAATTGAGAGTAGCTTCGTTTTAGAAGCATTAAAATTTACTAGCCATTTCTTACCCCAGTCCAATATGGATTAGAGGTCTTTTTCAATCTCGGCTACGAGTTTAGCTTTGACGCCTACACCAGATTTTTGTTGGAGGCGAGAGTAAACTGTGGTGTCATCGGCGTACAAACCTATTTGGGTTCTTATGGAATCAGGGAGATCATTAATATATATCAGGAAGAGTGTAGGACCTAAGATGGAGCCTTGGGGGACACCTGCGTTTGTATAGTAGTTCTGAGAGGCATGTCCGTTTAATGTCCGCCTCTCAATTCTCAGCTCGATTAGCTATCTCTTCTGTCTCTACCGCTCTCCTTCCTTCCCTGACTGTTCGTTACTTGACATCATTTCTGACAATATTGACAAAGCTAATTATATAATTATATTTCTTTCTCAAATGTCTATCTCTTTTGTTCCTTTATTTTTTGTACATCTGTCTACTCTATTTCTATCTGGGTATATCTATCTCTATCTCTCTGTTTCTCTACCCCCCCTGCCCACAATCACTGCCAGTTTTTTGTATGTCTTTTTTTCCAAGTATTATCGCAGATTCTCTTTTGCTATCACTCCCTTCTAAGAAAAAAACTGAAAATGTATACTTTTTTTTAAGTACACTTAATAAATATTTTTTACAAATAAATATTTTCGTCTCTTGTTGACCGTTGTAAATACATTTCTTTAAATTTTAAAATGAATTATGCTGAATAAATTTCTTTAAAGTTAGGCCATTTTCTTATGTTCTCATTTATTTATTACCAGATTACATGGTAAAATTCTAATATGTACATTCTGATGAGTAGAATATACGTTCCTGGCGTAAATAGGTCATGACTATGAGCCTTTAGTGAGCGACCACCTGATGTATGCGACCAGATTTTTATGGCAGTATGGGTGGTCGCATATGACAGGTTCAACTGTGTATATATATATATATATATATATATATATTGAGAGAGAGAGAGAGAATGTATTATTTTTCTTGTATTATATCTATCATTTTTATCATTTTATTTTTACAGACTGGAGACCACGACGAACCATTATCTTTGCATTGTGGGATGCAACTAAATATGGCCATATTGGAGCCTATGAGTGGGTACAGGTAAGTCCCATATTCTTGTTCATATATTGAAAAGAAATAATGAATTTAATCATTTTGCAAAATCATTGAAAAATTTATTTCATTTTCATCTCTATAGACAATCAGGGCTCTCCACAACTTTCTATCTTTTGTTGTTCCAGTCTATGACCCTTCTGTTACTTTCCCTCTCCATCATCTTGCATAAACTTGTCAAACCAATTTTTACTGGTTTCATCAGCTTTTTTTGCTTTTAATATTCCTTGTGAGTGTTAAAAGCTCCCAGTCTTCTTTCTTTGTATATTGATTTTGTTGTATATACAACATTCACTGATTGAATCACATATTAGTTGTTTCAGTCAAAATTTGAACTTGATTTGTTGATTCTGCTACTTTGCATTGCCATTTAAAATATAGGATGCAGGTAAACGTGGGTTTATGCTTTTGTCAACAACATTAATAGTAAGTGAAGATAGACAGCCTCAGCTAATCTCATTTTGTTGTTTTTTTTATCTTGTGATTACTGTCATGTTTACAACTTGTATCTTCATCAAGTATACATGTAGAATACAGGGAGAAGTAAACTCATGTCTTTCTCAAATAACCATAAGCAGATGTAACCAAAATTTGAACGTTTTTTTATGAGCGTTCACTCTGTCATAAACATTAACTTTCCTTGTTTAGGACTCTTCTGGAATTATGTACCTTTTGCTGTACTATATATATATATATATATATATAAATCTAAACTTATTTATAAATGGAACATTGTGTGTGTGTGTTTGTGTGTGTGTGTGTTCATTACCTATAGACTCCGAAATGGCTGAACTGATTTTCTTGAATATTTACACAGGTGAATGGCCAGTGTATGTCTGAAAGTATTGTTCATAGAGCTTGAATTCATTCGAATGTTAAATTTTACTTTGGACGTACTTTTAACAGGTGAAAGATAAGATTTAACAAGTACATGATGTCTTAAAACAACAGTAATTACAGGAAAAGTACTGCTTTATCCATACATTATTGAATATATGTGACTTTTGAATATATATATTGTTATGTACATACCTATGGCCAGTAATAGGTATGTGCTGATCCTTAATTAATACGTCGGACACTATTGAGAGAGTGGTGTTTTTCTTACTGTCTAGCAGTTCTCTACTAGCAGTGGTTATTTACTTTATACAGCTTATGAGTCTTGTATTTGATGATATCATAAATATTACTACTTATTTTCAATCTCCATTTAGGTTATTACTCACACAGTAATCTTTTAGGTTATGACACTAATAAAAGAGATTAGTTGTGGATTATAGTAAAACTATTAATAGATTGACTCAAATCTATGTTTACTCCCTACCACAAATAAACGATCTGGCTTTAGAAATTTCTAAATATAGAGTGTATTCTTCTTTGGATTTGAAAAGTGCATGTCAAATACCAATTCAAGGGTAAGACAAACCGTACAAAGCGTTTGAATCTAATAACAAATTATACCAGTTTGTCATATCCCATTTGAGTCACTAACAGAGTATCTTGCTTTTGAGAAATAACTAACATGCACTTATGTAGATAACATAGTTGTAGCTGGCAACACCCAAGAAAAGCCTGATAAACATTTCTTAAAGTAACCAAACTACATAATCTTACTTTCAACAAAACAATGTCTTCCCTATGAACCATTTCTATGAATTTCTTGGCAACACCATATCTCATGGAATACTTAAACCTGATGCTGATCAGCTGTTCACTTAAAGAATTACGTATCCGTAAAGATAAAGCAGCCCTTTGCAGGGTCCTTGGTTTGTTATCTTATTCCCAATGCACATTAAAGTTTTTGGATAAGATCAAACCCTTAATTATGGATGACTTGTTCCCTCTAAATCACGAGTCCATGGAAGCATTCCAGAAACTTAAAGAAATCAAAAGTGCCTTACTTCCATTATTGAAGAAAACGTACCACTATTAATCAAGATAGATACTTCTGTTCTGCTTTGAATCAGGCTGGCTGTTCAGTGACTTTGTAGGAAGCTCGATCATGTTTATTAATTTGGCCTTGTGCCAAACATAACTGAACTCCTCACAATTTAATATTATCATTAGAAGGTTGGAAAGAACAAAAGTGTCTTGCTTGTAAAAATAAGTAGAAATTTATCTATAAAACAGAATAACATCAATTAGGGGGAAGTGAAATTTATTAATTGTGGAAATGTTCTAAGAGAAATACTAGTAAATAATTAAATGATTTCAGAGTTTGTTTGTTTTAGCAAAGTTTGATTTGTACAGAAAAAGGTCCATGTTTGTGCTGAGTGTATGAACAAAATACTAGTAATGTTTTCTTCCTCTCTTTGTTTTTGTGGCTGGCAAGTAAGTGAAAAAGAAGAAAAGTGATCAATTTATGGTAAAAAATGAGTGACTGAGAAATAAAATATCAGAGGAAAAATGTACTTATTGGTTATAAATTTTAGAGTCAGTTGAAGTGTCTTATTGTTATTGTTGTCTTCTTTTTTGTTGACAATGAGTGAGTGAACACAAAGAAGAAGAGATAAAGGAAAATAGCATGTGAGAAGGAGAGGGAGAGCGAATGTATGTTGCTGAGACAGTTGTATCCGGTTCAGCTGCTTGAAATTTCTCTTTTTACATTGTGGTGGTGTCCTGTCTGATCTCTGCTTACATCTGCTGATTCAACTTTCTTTCTCTATTTATATGAAATAACTTTTTGACAATGACTTGTTACTCTCCCTTAGTTTTGTAAATTGCTCCCTTTTCATTAGCCAGAAAATAATTCACAAAGGCTCATGAAATTTGGCTTTGTCTTTTTCCTTCAGTATGGAGTCAATCTTTTTTTCCTGTTGGTCAAAAGGATTTACACAGGCTTGTGAATTTGTAAACAGTGAAGAGAAGAGAGTTACTTTTATTTCGTATTCACCGCAACTTTCTTCTTACGATCAATAACATTGACTGACTGAAAGTTTTCAGTAGAAAAGGAGGCTTCAGCTGTTATAGAAGCTGTAAAAAGGTGGTCTCACTGCTTGTCTGGTTGACATTTTACCATCATTATGGTGAACTTTCTGTTTAATACTAAAAGACCAGGAAAAATTTAAAAACAATAAGATCGAGAGATGGAGAGTAGAACTATAATTATGAAATTACTTATAGACCAGCTGATACCCTATCAAGAGCTCCTTTGGGGCACAAAGAAAACTTATAAAACCCTGAAAAAGTTCACTTGTAAAATGGAAAAATTGGCTTAGATTTTAAGGGACTCCTTTCTTCTAATTCACAGAACCATTATATGTTAACAGTAATAGACTTAATTTTTTTTTTTTTTTGCCCCAATTTGGTAACTAGTGTAGTAATTAAATGCTTAACCCATGTTTGGGACTCCTTTCTATTTCCACTCTGATTCATTCCTCTTTTCTATCTAAGGAACTGCGTGAGTAATTCATTAGTCTTGGTAAGACTACAAGTCAAACAACCTCTTACATCCTCCAAAGGAATGGTCAGTGTGAACAATAAAATGTAATTATCTGGACGCACATCACCCCAGCTTTGGTTTCAAGAAATTACAAGAATCTCAGTGGGAAATTATTCTACCTGCAGTACTGCATACCATACGATCTAGTCAATCTTTGCTCACTTGACTAGCATCCCTTGTCCAGTTCTCTTACATCATAATGTCCATGCCAATAAGCACGCACCTTTAGGTTCAGCTGTTAGAAGCCAATCCCCAATATGCCCATGTAAAATTTAATGACAGACATGAGTCGACTGTATCTGAGCATGACTTGGCTCAAGGTGAGAACAAATACAATCAGGGAACACCAAAAATTAAAGAACAAGGTAATCTTGCAGAAAAGATGATTACAGATGAGGTTAGGAACCTGAGTCTGATGTCCATTCTAAACCACTTATTCCTAAAGATTCAGTGATGCTAAGATAATCTTCAAGGAATCAAAGAAAACCTTTATGATATCCAGAACATTAAAAAAACAAAAAACAAAAAAAACAAATGGAGGAGGTGAATGTCATAAACATTAACTTCTTTCAATTTGGACTATTCTGGAATTATCCACTTTTGCTGTACTACATAAACATACTCCATTTTACTTTATTCTTCATATTCCTATTTGTTCTTAGCCCCCATCATTGGCCACTCTTTTTATTAAAGCCTTTTGTCAAGATACTTCTTTAGTTCTAGTCCTCACTACATGCACAATACAAAACTCAAGAGTCACACCAGGTAGAGGGTTTCTGAATAAGGTGTGTGATATGAATGTTCGAGTAGAATGTAAGGATTATATAGATATGGAGGGTAAGTAATGACTGACTCTTGTCATAAGATATGTGATATGAATATTAGAGTAGGATGTAAGAATGATATGAATATGGAGGGTAGGTAATAACTGACTCTTGTCATAAGATGTGTTTTTTTTTTATAAGCGTTTCACCCCAAGCAAGGCATGTCACTGCCACTACTGCGCAGGGGGCTACGTAGAGTGGAGAAAGGATGATTAAATATAGGAAATGTCAGAGGGTGGGTGATAGGCGGGTAAGGATACAGAGAATGAGGGTTGGGTAGATGATAGTGTTCTGAGAATAATTGGGAGTTATTGTGATAGGAGGTGTCTATTGACCCTACATTGATTGACCCTACTGGAGATTGTAGCTGTCGAGAAAGCAGACTTGTGGAAGGGAGTTCCGCAGGTGGGAAGCGCGAGAAAAGAAGCTGTTGGAGTAGAATTTATGGTTACATCTTATTTGTTTAACTGTAAAAGGGTGGGACCTAGTTGCTAATCTAGTATCTCGTGTGAATTCGTGCTTAGGCGGCACCAGTGATCTAAGCTCATCGGAGCAGTAGCCATGAAAGTACTTGTAGAAGAGGCACTGGGAAGCCACATCACGCCGGTGAGAGAGTGGTTGCAGCCGGTCTGCCAAGTCAGTATCAACCACGTTACAGATCCTCCTTTGTATTTTGTCAAGAAGCCCAAGGGGAGCAGCAGGGGCACCTGACCAGATATGTCAGCAATATTCAATACACGGGCGGATGGTAGATTTATATATGTGCAGAATAGATTCAGGTGGGAAAAACTTCCAGGCCCTGCACAGGGAGCCGACTTTCATAGCAGCAGATTTGGCAATGGATTCGATATAGTCATTCCATTTGAGGTCTTCCGAAAGTGTAAGGCCAAGGAGGTGTAGTATTTTACTCTCTGGGAGGCTAGCCTGTCCCATGCTAATGGGAGGTAGATGCGATTGTCTATGGTGGTTAGTTGATAGCAGCTTCGTTTTAGAGGCATTGAAATTTACCAGCCATTTCCTACCCCAGGCCACTACGGATTGGAGGTCCCTTACAAGTACAGCAGTGAGGTTCACTTTGTCGACCACACCTGGTTTTTGATCGCTGCGAGAGTAGATTGTTGTGTCATGCCAACTTGGGATCTAATGGTGTCGGGGAGATCGTTAATGTAGATCAGAAAGAGTGTGGGACCTAGGATAGAACCTTGAGTGACGCACGCGTTCGTATGGTAGTTTTGGGAGGCATGCCCATTTAATACCACCTTCAATGTACGGTTAGAGAGGAAAGACTGGATGAGGTCAAACAGATGTCCAGTTATCTTGTAGCTCCGCAGTTTGCACAAGAGGCCAGCATGCCAGACCCTGTCGAATGCTTTGGAGATATCCAAGGCAACCGTTCGGGCTTCACCATTCTTGTCGAGTGCCTGGTATATGTACTCGGTAATGGTTGTTAGCATATCAGCAGTAGACCTGGTGAAGCGAAACCTGTACTGTTTGTCAGAGAGAAGCCTGTTGGCTGTGAGATGCTGAATCACCTCGGCGTTGATAATGGCTTCGAAAACTTTGCAAAGATCGGAAGGAGACTAATAGGACGGTAATTGGCAGGGTCTGAGGGTTCGCAAGAATTCTTAAATATAGGAACTACGCAGGAGGACTTCCAACAGGCAGGAAAGCAGGAAGCAGATAGCCAGAGGTTATAGAGTTTAGAGAGCAGGAGAATGTTAGAGTAGGATGTAAGAATGATATGGATATGGAGGGTAGTTAATAACTGACTCTTGTCATAAGGTGTGTGACATAAATATTAGAGTAGGATGTAAGGATTATATGGATATGGAGGGTAAGTAATGACTGACTTATGTCTTGAGTTTAAGGCAGCAGCATTTAAGAAAGCATCCATGTGGGAGTCTGTTCCATAAAGTAACGTTTTTTGTTTTTCTTCCTAATTACTAATTCTGTTACTTTGCTCCTCCATTTAATACATATATAAATTGCAAGGAGAAGGGAATTCATACATTACCCAATGGTATCTACACTAATTTGACATAGCCCAAATTTGGGCTTGGTTTGTTCATTCTTTTTTCTTTGGTGCTAACAAATGTTGTGCCTCTATTTGAGATATATAGAGAATGCAGGGATTTATGGATTTATGCCTTTCCTAAGTGCATTTATACTATGGGAATATAAATCTTAAACTTTGCCATTTCTTATCTAATGGCATTATCATTTATGATGTGGTCTATACAGGGGATGCCTAAAATAGTTTTCTAGCATTTTATTTATAATGTTTGCGTTCATTGCATTAATTCTGCTGTTAAACTAAAAATATGCAGGTTTACAGAAAAATTGAGCAAGCCAATACATGCAACAGTCTGATCTTTGATTTTAGTCAGATTTTCTTGTCTTTTCTGATAGTTTTGTGATCACTGTCATCTTTTGTCCTAAATGTTGAAGTTATTTCTATCTCTGACCCTTACCTCAGTGATAACTGAGACAAGATATTTGAATTAGTTGACCTCTCATTTTTATGCTGGCTGAAAGCTCTTTTGAAATACCAGTCACACATTAATTATAATTCATTCCACATGAGATATTTTTTTGAAAATAAATACTTACATTGCATTGTATTTTCTAGTTTAATTTTTCCTGATTAAAAAAAAGCCTGTCAAGGTTTTTGTGCAGCCTTCATTTTCCATTAATAAAAAATGTTCTTTCTTTACTCTGTAAATAAAAAGGAAGCCATTTATTCCACTCACATGTAATGTTACAAATGTTTTTTATTATGAATATCAGTCAATTCGAAACACTTTATTACTTGTGAAATGAATTAAAAATTATCCTTTCAAGTCAATAAAATTTGTGCTCATTTTCCACAATGGATTTAATTAACAATGAATGGAAACTGTTCTGATTTTTACATCCTTTCTGATCAGGTGGTTTTGTTATCTGAAAGAAATTTGCTGATGTAATAAAAGCAAGAGGATAAATTGTAACTGATTGTATACTTTTGGAAAAATTTTCTTATTAGGAATATGTTTAGGTTTTGAAGGCTGTCACAATGTGTTTAGTAAAATAAAGGAAGGTAAATAAGTTATTGGATATCACCTATTTATTATACATTAATATTTCGAGATTAAAATCTCATCTTCAGAATGTTAGAGGGTTTGTGTTTGAGTCTGCGCCTTTCTGCACATTGTCCTTACTGGCTGCTGCTGTTAATTGTAGTGTGTGTGTGTGTGTAAGTGTGCTAGAGCATGTATGTGTGTGTGTTTATGGTATGTATATGTGTGATTGATAGTTGGGATTTTTATGGTCTGATGGTATCAGTCTGCTTTGATATGTAGTTTATCTAAGTATGTGTTGACCTGACCGTAGGTTTGACCCCTGCCAAAGTGGAGGAGGGCCTTTTGTGACTATTGTGTGTGTGTGTGTGTGTGTTTATGTACATGTGTGTGTGCGCGTATATTTCTAGTATTTCATTTTACTTCATTTTGTGTTTGTGATCTCCAAAGTATTATTGTAATTATTTTTTTTTGAGGTTTTTTTATTTTTTTTATAATCTTTTCTAATAAACATCATGGTGTAATGAACAAGGCTACTGAAAGTAAAATTTCGAAATGTTGATGTTATTATTAAGATGAAAAATTATGCAGAACTCATGCAGGCAGTCCAGCGATTTTTCTGTTTTTCAAATGTACAAACAGGGATTTTTATGAACGTATGACTTGAATTTTTAAACAACCAAAATTTTCAAACTTAGGGAGGAGTTATTTAAGGATCTTAAAACACTTTCATCCATGTTATATGATCCTAGTATGTATTTTTAGGTGTGTTTACATTCAGACATTATTTCTGATCTTTAATTTAGTAATTTGTTTTTGTTCTGGGAACATTTTCTCCTGGTACAATTTACATATATCACCATCATTTTATGGTTTGGCTATTTTCACTATACTCCAAGTTATATCAGGGTCTTTTCCATTTTTCAGTTTCAATTTCGACACATGGCTAACCAGTTTGGAACAGTTTTTGAGGTTTTCCAGGTTAAATGTAAATTTGTGGTTATTCCATCTGTTTTTGAAAAAGCCTTTTTGTAAACATCAAATATGTTTTTGTTTGTTCATCTATGTTATGTACCTCTGCTTTGTAAAGAACCCCTTCTGTTTTACAAAGTCCATTAAGTGGGCATTTGTTTTTGTCCCTACAGTTACATTCCTTATTAGTTATGATATATTGTACATTATTATTTAGGTTTTTGGCATTTTTTTATGTAATTTTCTTAATTACTAATACAGCTATAACTTAATTTGATTGAATTCCTATTAAAAATTTTATTTAATTCTAAGTTTTTTGGAAGTGTTTATTAATTAATTTTAAAAATATTTCCCCTATTTTGGATTTTACTTCTAAGTTAAACAGTGGTTTTAACCAAATAATGTTTTGATTTCTGTTAATATTTTTCATTTGTTTATTTGACTGAGGTTTGTATTCTAATTTGTTTTTTTATGGCCAGATTCCTTTAAGGCATTTTCATAAACTTTTTTCTTTTCATCAAAGATTGTTTTGTTTGAAGAATTTTTTGATAGCCTGTGTTCTATTCCTTTATAGATGTATTTGATTATGTTGGTTGGATGGTTAGATCTTGTGTTTACATACTTCAGAGTTGTGTTTGTTTCATATATAGTGACAATGCCAGTTTGTAGATTAAATTCTACATCTAAATATTGGACAACCTATAAATATACTCTTTCTTTTTCTATCTATCTATCTATCTATCTATCTAGAGAGAGAGAGAGAGAATACATATTATATATCTGTGTGTATGGATACAGACAGTATCTATCTATCTGTGTATATATATATATATATATATATATAGAGAGAGAGAGAGAGAGAGAGAGATATAGAGAGAGAGAGATTGAGAAAGAGAGTATGATTTAATAAGAACAAAGATTGCTTACACCTGATAAAGCCCGAAAGCGAATAGCAAATAACACATTTAAGGTGAGCAGATTTTGTAAGTAAAGATCAAGCCTTAATAATGAATAGATTTAATAATCTTATCTTCCAACTCAGTGTTTCACATATAGAAATCTACACATTAGAGTTAAGATAAATCTTTATTAAGAGATATCATGTCTGTTTTAAAATATATGACAAATTTAAAATTTATTGATGCAAAAAATTAATGTCTTTTTATGTAACATATTTTAACATAGACATGATATCTTTAATAAATTCACTAGCATTTATCTGGGAGTGATAGAATAATAAACAAATAGAAATGTCATGTATTTGTAATCCTGATAAACAAGCAAACTTAGGAGATCAAATTAAACATTCGCAATGATTCAGTTTATCTGACGACCAAGTAATATTTGCAAGTCTGTTGTTATCCATTCACGAAGCCATACCTTAATAACTTCTGGCAGGGCAACTTGCTCAGTTCTTGCCTATTTCTTGCTATGTAGATTCTGCTTCTTGAGATTGACTATTTCCTTGCTGATCAATATTTTCTTGAAAATGTCAGTTTAACGAGTCAATGATAGGCAGACGATGAGGATGGGGCTAGTGTAAAATAAAAAGAAAAAATAATTAGAAGCATTTGATTTTGAAAAGTATTCTTTTAATGATGCACTGTAAAAAAATTAACAGGAAAATAGAGTAAAAAAATTAAGTATATCTAAAAATTAGTCTTTTAAGTTGATTGGCAAGCTGTTCTTTAGCCAAAGATGGAAAGAAGTTTTATTCATTCATAAGTTCAGCAGACTAGCAACAAACATATGTAATGTTTGGGATTTTTTCATCTAATTTTTTTTTTTAAATTTGGACAGATAATTAACATCTCTAAGAACAATCTCAAGAAATTGAATTTAAAATGCTCAGTTATCAATATTCATTGAATCTCTTTTATCATCATTTTTTGTGCCATTTTCAACTTTTCTGTTTAGTCTCCAGCCTTCTTCAGGTGCAGCAAAGAAACTCATAGAAGATTAACAACTTAATCTCAGTTTCTGTATTTCTGGAATGAGGTATTGTAACTATTTACACTGCTTAGACTGTTGCCCTCATCTTTATTGCCATATTCACAACCTTTCGACCTTGTACACTCTGGCATTCTTTAGATGATATTAAGTGAAATTTCAAACCAATGTTTTTTTTTTATTTTATGGCATGTGAAATTAGATCAATCTGTCCCTGTGGACTAAAAGTGTTTGATTTGAAATTCCAACTAATGTCACATGAAGAAGGTTCATGCATACCCAACCAAAATATTATGAATATGACAACAAAGTTAAAGACAACAGTCTGAGCAATGTAAGTAGTGTTAATCTTGGTTATTTACTCTATTGATACTGTTTATATTTTGACTACTGTCCTCGTTTTTGTTGTTTTTATAACAATGTTTCAACAACTGTGCCCACTGGCTTTTCTCAGATGTATATTAAGCTGAATAACCATCAAAGAATTCTGAACTGAAAACCTTTTCTTAATCTTTGTAGGTAGACTGTTCTTGTTCCACTGCTCATATCTAGAGATATAGTCTAGTTCTTGTTTAATTTAGTACTGCTCAGTTGTTGCTCACCTGTTCCCACTGAATGCAAGTATGCATTACCCAACCCAGGAATTGAACTCACAATCTCTCTCACTGGCATAATGTGGCTTCCCTCTGTCTCTTCTACAAATACTTTCATGGCTTCTGCTCTGATGAACTTAGCTCACTGGGACCCCCTATGTATACATTTACTTGAGCTACTAGACTAGCAACTAGATCCCACTCTTTTACAGTGAAACCGATAAAATGTAACCGCAATTTCTACTCTAGTAGCTTTTTTTTAATGTGAGATCAATAATCATTTCCTATCTCACTGACTTGCATCCTTTCTCTGATGCTTTTTTCTCCATCCACTCCACCCCCATCACACCAGTATTCACATCCTTCTATTACTCTCTTCCTGACACCCCTCATAAGCTGCCCCTCTTTCTCATCACTTTCCTCCTATGTAACCTCCTGCACACCATTCGCAGTAAAACTGTCTTGCTTGAGGGTGAAATGATTAAATAAAAACAAAACAAAACACAATCACTACATCACCAAATTCACAAACTCATTAGGCCATTGCCCATAAGAGAATTTTCTGTAGTAAATTTAGACCTTATACTTAACCTGGCTGCTGATTAGGTTGCAACTGCTGCTGGCTGTCAGGCTTTGATTTCTGCTGATGCAATCTTAGTTATTTTTGTAAATATATATATATATATATTTTTTTTTTTCTAATTTTTGGGGGAATGATTTTAAATTTATACATATTTGTAGATACTTGTATTTTTTAAACGGATTTTTTTTTCTTTTGATAAATTCTTAGACAAGATTTTTATCCTCATATCTTTTTTTTTTTTAGAAACGACTTAAAATTATATATTTGTAGATATTTATTTATTTTTAAACGAATTATATTCTTAGTCAAGGTTTTTTTTTTTTTTTAATAGCTGTTCAGTAGGTAAATTGTTTCATATTTTTGGACGAGTTCATGTACGGTTCACCGCTAAATGGAAAGTGGCTCTGACTGTCGCCAATCAGAAGCATTTGCAAGGTTTCGTACCGGGCCCAAACGTTATAAATTTTTCCAGTGTCTGAAAGTGCTTATCGAGGGTGGACCAGAAACTGATCATCTCTGGTCGGGTCGACGCAGTGAGTGGGGTATGATGTTGAGAGACCCAAAACCCCTTAGTGATCCACGCAATGACATCACTGACGATACCCTCTAGTGCCCCCACTATGGTGCGTATGTTTGAAATTCTGTTATTACTTCCTAAAAAAATTGAAATTAAACCAATATAGTCAAAATTTTCAAACAGTACGCATTAAGATTTTAAGCCACACAGTTTTATACCCTTGAAAGTTTTGATACATGCTTTGTAATGTAATTGGTCCTGACCTGGCATCTCAACTTCTATCACTTTCTCACCATTGTGATGTGGCTTCCCTCTGCCATTTTTTGCAAATATTTTCATGGTAACTGCTTTGATGAGTGCCATATTCATGTGAATTTAAATGTGCTATAGATTGGCGTCTAGGTCTCATCCTTTTACTGTTGAAATAGTTAAATGCAACCACCACTTCTACTCAAACAGTTTCTTTTCTCGCATTTCCCATCTGTGGAACTTTCTTCCACTTATTTGCTTCCTTGATAGCCACAATCTCCAGAAATTTAAATGCAACATCAATTGTCATTTTCTATCTTCTTGGATCCTATTCAACTTTTGTCCTTTCTTTAATACCCACTGTAACCAGTCTTTTCTCACACTGTAACATCCTGTGCACTAGTAGTGGTTCTGCCTTGCTTGGGGTGAAACGATTAAAAAGTTCTACTCTGTAATCTTCTGTTTGAGTTTCTGAATTAGTCATTATTATTTATATTATACACAGTCGACTAATATTCTCAATTTGGTTGTTAGTATCACATTTAGGCTGTTGTGCTCTCTGGGCTTTTTCATATGTCTGTTGATTTGGTTAATTTTTAGTAAATTTTAAACTTTTTTTGTTCATTTCACCTCAAGCAAGGCAATAATGCCACTAAGAAACAAGGTGTTACTGCAAAAGAAAGAGGATGAAAAGACTTTAGTGAAGAGAAAGGACACTAAAAGAACAAGGTTTGAGAAGACAGAAGATGGCAATTGATATTGCATTTAAATCTTTGAAAGTTGGAGAGGGCAGGGAATCAAGAAATTGGAAGTTCCACAGATGAAAAGTGTGAGAAAAGAAACTATTAGAATAGAACTTATGATTACATTTAACCATTTCAACAATAAAATGATGAGACTCAGTTGCCTATCAATGGTGCTGTGAATCTTTATAAAGATTTCTTGAGAATGTGCAAGCTGTTAGTAATACATGCAGTTTATAAAAATATAAAAATAGACTGTTTATTTAAAAAATGAGAAGCCAATATAATAAAGTTTGAAGTAATATATATATATATATATATATATATATATATATAGTCATCCGCAGACAGATCTGGTTTACTGTATCACAGCTCATCAGTATGGTTAGACATGTGATTGCTTTTTACTCAGAATTGAAACCCGACCAAATTACCCCTGAGCTATGGGCACTCAGTAGAAGGGGTCAGACTTTTTAGCATGTACATTATCATGAGAAAATGCCCAATAGCTGACATATATATATATATATATATATATATATATATATATAGAGAGAGAGAGAGAGAGAGAGAGAGAGAGATACCTTCAAATTTTGCTCAATGATGAAAAAACGTCCCAATTTTAATCAAAACAAAATTTTATTCTGAAAAACTTCATATTATTAACCAGTGGGTTTTTTAATTGTTGAATTATCTTTTTTTAATCTTTTTTAAACCTTCAAAATTTTGTTTAAAAATTTTGTTTTTCTTGCATCAACGAGTGACCATAAATTAGTATGGGCAATTTTTGCATCTTTTTTCCATTGAAAAACACTTGATTAGGAAATTCTTGCAAATATCAGATAACTGTCAGATTTTAATAAAACTTTCAAGATATATATGGAAATAAAGCTATTTTAGAATTTTTTTTTTTAAATATTGTTAAAATCGTTTTTTTTTAGATTTGTTACTCCCAACTTCTTTAATTTTCTAAAATTTCAAGAAATTCTTTTCTTCAAGACTTAATGTTTATGTTATTTATAAACACAAATTCTGAGAGAATTTAAATCATCAGTTTTCTTTTGTAAAACAGGACCCCTAGTTATAGCAAAACTGCTCTGAATCATAAAATTAAAAAAAAATGAATAAAACTAAAAAAATGATTTAATTAGAAAAATTTTCAATTCATTTTATGAATAAAATATATTGTGGACACAATTATCTTTTTTGTAATCATTTCACCCCAACCAAGATGAAACTGCCAGTAGTGTGCAGGGGGTTATAGTGAGAGAAAGAGCAGGGTACTGGGGGTGTCAAAGAAAGGATAAAAGATGGATGAGATTCAAAGATACAAGATGGCAATTCATGCTGTATTTAAATTTTTGGAAATTTTGATAAATAATAGATTTTTACTAAAATTGTTTCCAATATTTCAAATTATAATTATAATAATTTATAAAGATTTAAATCTTTTAAAATTCTGTACTAATTTGTAGTGGTTAGGTAATATTGTTATTAAATAAAAACTATATTTACTAATCATAAATGGAAAAGCTTAGTAGAATTCAGTGACCTCTAGTATTTTAAAAAAGATTTTTAATTTCTTTATGTATGTACAAACATACCAATTTTTGTAAATATGGGTGTGTGTGTGTGTGTGATAAAAATATAATTTTAAGTTATGTGATATTTGTGGATTAGGAATGTGCATTGTGGTGCAGTGAATATTGACTTGGAATGAGAAATTGGTGAACCGAGTTCTATTCTAATTGAATTTGTTACATTCACTTATGCGCAAATACTCCTCTTCCTCCAGGTATGGGTTAAATGCAGGACAGACTGGCCCCTATAGCCTTGGTTGGCAACCAATCTACCACAGAAAGTAATGGCAACCTACTGCAGGAAAAATTTTATGCCCAGTCTTTCAAGACATGGTTGCCAAAGTGTGTATTATGTATGGCACTTAACTGACTGATATTTATGGTTTAAGGTGCTCAATATCAGCAATAGAGCATATGTAAATAGAAAAGTAGACATTGAGCTTGAAACAGACTATCACTGCTGTGTGTTGACTCAATGCCCACTTTCTTAAATAATATATATATATATATATATATAAGAAATATATTAATAAATATACATATTATACTATATGATCAGGTGCATATTTCAAACTAAAAGTTTGAAATATGCACTGCCTGATGATAATATAACACATGAAACTCTAAGTCATGCCATAGACATAGGATAATATGTATATATATATATATATATATATATATATATTTATACATTACAGTCTTGTTTATACATTGAGCACTGTTTATTAACACCTGAATAACAATACTATACATATGCACATCCTCCTCATATGTATATTTATTAATTTACATCACTATATATATATATATATATATATGTGTGATGTAAATTAATAAATATAAAATATATATATAGTGTGACGTAAATTAATAAATATAAAATATATATATATATATATAAGTTGTATTTTACCAAAATTAACAGTAGATCAAAGTATTTCTAGAAGATAACATTTTATGGCAAAAACGTTTTAGAATTATAGTGCTTAATATCAAATGATAAGAGTGTTAATTTAATAAATAAAATTAGATACATGTTTACTTGTTTTATCCTTATTTTAAAATTTTGCCAACATTGTGTCATAAATTCATCAATTTTCACAATCAAAACCCCAAATAAATAGGTGTAATCTCCATGAAACTCAGAGTAAGGATGAGATAAATAGATAAACAGTTAATTTTATTTATTACTGTATGTGTGTATGTTATATATATATATATATATATATATATATACACCAGCAGTATAGCCCGGTGTTGCTTGGGTGTCATGAAAGCTTTAGAACTAATCCATGGTCCTGGAGCTCAGACTCTTTAGACATTGACATGAAAGACTAAAAAGCAATAGTTGTTTCCAGTTAAATCAAAACCGTAGACTGAAAGAAAAATGAATGAATGTAAGTCAAATTTTGATTTCCTGGTATCAATATCAAATAAGTTTTTTTTGTGTAAACTGAATTTTGAAGGCTAAATAAGTCCTCTGAGTAAATGGTATCATGGCTGAGACTAAGAACTACAATTATACCTATTTAGAGCCAAACCTGAAACAAAAAATAAAATAAAAGTGCTGAAAAAAATAAAGACATACAGGCAGATAAACAGACACACACACACAAACATCTTGCCTTTTATATATATATATATATATATATATATATATATATATTATCGATTTTCTGCACTATTGTATGAACTGCAATTTTGAAACTTCTGAATATCGTTTCTTATGTCTTTGTCTATGAGTGTATCAAATTTGATTAAAATCGAACTACTCCTTCTATAACCTGATTTTTTCGATTATCGATTTTCGATATTTATCGGAGGTACCTCGACACAAAACCTAGCTAAGAACACTCGCAGGTGCTTATAGTACAACTGTGTAAATTTTCAAGAAAATCGGTTCAGCCGTTTTGGAGTCTATAGGTAATATATGCAGAGTGGTCCAAAAGTAGATTGTCAGTGGGTGGAATAGGTTTGTATATTGGTTATCTTATTACAATGGTGTTTATTGTTTCTAACAAGATTGGACCCCTCCACATTATTTAAGAACAGTCCATGAGTATTATGATAAAACATTCCTGAGAAATGAATTGGGTAAAGAGCTCCAGTTAATTGACCAGCACATTCATCTGACTTGACTTTAATCAATTTCTTCTTTTTGGGAGTACTCAAGGGCAAAGTTTATAGTCTAAAACCAAAAAGTGTTGGTAATTTGAAAAATTACATAAGAGATGCGTTTCAAGAAATTAATATTCAAAAAGACTTGTGCAAAAATGTTTGTCAAAGCATCAGGGGTAGACTTCAAAAGCTGTGTAAATTGGGATGGACAACAGTTTGAGCACCATTGTTGGTAAAATTTAGGTGCTTTTGTATTATTTACACCATAAAATTTAATTCTCAATTTAATAATTTTATTAGTAAATATTGTAAATGTAATCTTAAAATAAAGGGTATCATTTACTATCTACCTACTTTTGGACCGCCCTGTATATATATATATATATATATATATAGTCATCCACAGACAGATCACAGCTCATCAGTACGGCTTAGACTCTGGTTGCTTCCTAACCCAGGATTGAAACCCAACCGAATTGGCGTCAGTTGGCGATTCTACCCCTAGGCCACGAGTGTCCAGTAGAAGAAGGCAGGCTTTTTAGCGCGTATAAACATGCCCAATAGCTAGAGTGCTTCAATTCATTATCGAATGAGCAGTGCGTAAATGCATAAATATATATATATATATATATATATATATATAAAAGCAAACCAGCCCTGATGAGTGAGAACATCATAACAGTGTCCTCACAAAATTTCAAAGTTGGCATGAATCTGCTCAGTAAAACCATTGAGAAAACAACCTTAGCACTAAATATTTTCACAACTCAACACTATATATAAATATATTATATTAGAAACAGTTAAGATTATCTATAATTCTATATTTATGCATATTTAAAATTGTATATATTTATGTCTATATATGTGTATGAAAGTTAGACTTCTTTGTAATATCAATACACACTAACAATGGATTCATATAAAATAAGTGATTTTTCGAGAAAATTAGTTTTGCCCAAAGGCCAAGTTTCCTACCTTTTCTTGGTAATAACTTTGCTGTCAGAATAGAACAAGATGCAAGTCGCTCCAGGAATAGAATAACAAGTTACATTTAATAGATTACACCATAATGCTGATATATTTTTGTATGATTTTAATTAAAAATTGAGCCTCATACAAATTTACCTGAGGTTTTTGATAACCGCCCGTCAATATTTGGGCTTATCAAATGTTTTCATGATGTCATTTATGTCTTGAATAAAAGTGAAAAAAAAAACCAAAAAAAAACTAACATTGTACAATTCCTACTCTTCCTATTGATTTTTATCAAAATGCAATGTTTTTTTTTAACTGTAGACAGATGAATACTAGATCATGTGAAATTTCGTGGTCCCTCTTGATTTTTTAAGCTTATAAAATTGATATCTTCCAGTAAAGCTGAAAAACAACTCCATGTTATTTATGGTGCAGTATAGATAAATTCTAAGCTTGATCAACTCTTCAAAATCTGACCAACCGACTAAATATAAAGAGGAAGGGCTATTTCATTTTAGTGTAAACAATCATTTTTACTCTAGTGCAAACTGGGTATATGTATATCTTGTTGACTTTCATGTAAACTAGACCTGAACTTATGTTTCCCTTTTTTTTTTTATTCTAATGTTACTAAACCTATGCCTACCACTGTCTATATTTCTGAGATGGGGTATTGTGACTATTTGCACTGTTTGCATCATTCTGACTGTTGTCCTCATCTTTGTTGCCATTTTCACCTTCAATATCTGTTTATATTTCTGAGATGAGGTATTGACTATTTGCACTGTTTGCATCATTCTGACTGTTGTCCTCATCTTTGTTGCCATTTTCACCTTCAATATCTGTTTATATTTCTGAGATGAGGTATTGACTATTTGCACTGTTTGCATCATTCTGACTGTTGTCCTCATCTTTGTTGCCATTTTCACCTTCAATATCTGTTTATATTTCTGAGATGAGGTATTGACTATTTGCACTGTTTGCATCATTCTGACTGTTGTCATCATCTTTGTTGCCATTTTCACCTTCAATATCTGTTTATATTTCTGAGATGAGGTATTGACTATTTGCACTGTTTGCATCATTTTTACTCTCGCATTCACAACGTTTTGTCCATTGTACACTCTCTCCTTTGTCAGGTGATATTTGTTGGAATTTCAAACTAAATTCTTTATTTAGTCTGTAAGGACACATGGACCAGTGGATAAAAGCATTGATTGATTGATCCAAAAAGTGACTTGACCTAAAGAGTTGTGAGTTCAATCCCTGGCCTGCTAAGGAATTGGGCTGATAAACTCTCAAAATGAAAATAAACTGGCATGCTGGTGGGCTTGCATACAGTACTGTGCAAAAGTATTAAGACAAGAACTATTTTATCTTTTATGAGGCATCAAAATAAAGTTTAAAATCACCCCTTTCCTAACACTTTTGCACACTACTGGTAGTGTGCAAAAGTATTAGGACAGGGGTGATTTTCCTAAAAATCTCACTGAAATTCAAATACAGGGTGAAATGCCAAACCTTTGTAAGAATTATTTAACTAAAAAGGAAGAGGAATGAAGGCTTCGGAATTTGATTTGGCCCCCACAAAGCCCTGATCTCAATCCTATTGAACATCTAACGGATATTTTGGATAAAAATTGATAAATCTAATGTTACTTTGCAAGACACGCTTTGGGAACAAATACAAACTGCTTGGCAGGAGATACCATTAGATACATTGAAGAAACTTCTGATGTCAATGCCTGACAGAATGAAGGCTGTGATCAAAGCAAAAGGCTATTATACTAAATATTAAATTTATTTTGTAACAAGAATTTTTTCTTGTTAAAGCATTTTTGGGTAAATCAAATAAAATTACTTTAATTAAATTATTTATTTTCTGTCAATATGCCTCATAAAAAATAAAATATTTTTGTCCTAATACTTTTGCACAGTAATGTATATAAAAAGGAAAACCAGTTTCATATCTTTATTGTTTTTATTTACTTAGATGTACTGAAAATGGTGTTCTTTTTACTTGCAGGAATACAGTAAACAGCTCAGCAGTGGTGCTGTAGCCTATATAAATCTTGATGCAGTCATCAGAGGTAAGTAATTTTTTTTTTTTTTTTTTTTTTTTTAATCATTTCACCCCGAGCAAGGCAGAAATGCCACTGATGTGCAGGGGGTTACATAAATGTAGAAAGATTAATTAGAAAAGAGTGAGGAGTACAAGCTAGTTAGAAAGGAACAATAGAAAGCTGAGAAAGCAGGTGCAATGACAGATACATGGGCGGAGAGAACGTGAAGATTATACAGGGGAGGGGAGAGAGCTAGAGTCCAGTGGTTAGTAGGTGAGTATTAACTTTGCTTTTAAATTTCTGGAGGTCGTAGCCGTCAGGAAAGCAAGAATACGGGAGTGAATTCCACAGGCGGGAAGTGCGAGAGAGGAAGCTGCAGGAGTAGAATTGTCGTCTGCATTTGGCTAACCTGACTGTGAATGGGTGGGACCCAGTTGCCAGTCTGGTTGCACGGGTAAACACCTGTTGAGGAGGCATCAGTGACTTAAGCTCATCCGAGCAGAAGCCATGAAAGTATTTATAGAAGAGACAGAGGGAGGCCACATTTCGACGATGATAATGATGTAAAACTATTATATATCATAATTTCTATGGAACTACAATTTCCATATCTTTGAGCATATATAGGTCTCCATTAAAAGTTATGGCACTAGCTTTTCACTTAGTCAGGATTGTGTGAAAGCACTTGAAATCTTCCCCATACCAACAGTCTCTTTTATGTAATGGACACAAATATTGTTGGTGACTTTTCAGTTTCATGAAGTTTATGTGTTTATTATGCTGATGCTATTGAAATAAGTGCAAATGTCAATATTGGACAAAACCATCTCAAATAAATCTACAAATAGAAGATAATGATCCAGATTTTTCTCGAGGCCAATGTACTGATGATGAGGAAGGTTTTGTTGATGACATAGGTATTCATAGTTGAGACAAGAATGATCTTGAACAGAAAATCAGCATCCTCTATGAAGTGTTCCAAAAAATGGGATTTAAGAGAAAGTTTTCTAAAACAAATACCATGATTTTGAATTGTAGAATGAAGGCAGTGATGGCACCCACCCTGAATCTATCATAAAAATTGAGAATATGAAATTGAGTAGATACTACAATACCTTGACATATGGATCAGCTATAACAAATTAAATATAGAACAAAATGAAACTGAACATAGAAAAACTGAGCCAGAGGTAGTTTCACCCAACACCGCAAATTGTTACAAAACCAAAACATCAACCTGAAAACCAGAGTCATGTTCTTAAATAGCCTTATCAGAATTAAACCTTCATATGGATGTCATGCATAGCATCAAACCTATTCAGAAATATCTAAACTGTCAGATATAAACATGTTGGGACGCCCGCACCTATTCGGCAATAATGGACTATTCCATTACAATGTAAAGTAATGGTGGCATCTACGTAGGTAGAGAGTGTGCCGAACAGCCGATCGACAAGTCAGTCGTAGACTTCCAGTGACGACCTGGAAGTACCCATTGCTCATACTACGTCTTATGACGGTTGAGACAATTAACCCTTATTCTTGTATTGGATACTAATAACCTTTGTAAATACTATTTTCACGGAATACAGCGATTAACCTATTCCTGTTGTTGAGTTATTTATTCTTACTCACGACATAACAATACAACCACTTTCTAAGATCAACTGTTAAAAAAAAAATTTCAGCAAGTAAATTCTGAGAATCTTAGTAAAAATCATCCTGCGTTGAACATTATTACCTGGCACTAAAGAATCACAGAGTACCAAATAATATGACCGCATGCCCTCCTTTTAGAGTTGCAATGTTGGGGATAAAAGATTCACCATATGTACGATTCAAGATAAGCCTTTCCAAAACAGAAACTATGATCGAGAATTGGGATAAAATCAATGATGGCACCTATCCTGAATCCATCATAAAAATTCAGGATGTGGAATTAGTAAATCCTAAACACTTCAGATATGTTGGCATATGGATCAGCTATAACAAATTAAAAATAGGGAAGAAAAGTAAATTGAACATAGAAAATACTCTGCCAGATGTAGTTTCACCCAACACTGCAGTTTGCTACGAAACCAAAACATCAACCTGAAAACTTGAGTCATGTTCTTAAATACCCTCGACAGATCAAGACTTTCATATGAATGCCATACATGGTGCTAAACCTGTTCAGAAATATCCCAGCTTTCAACTGCTTCCTAAGACCAATGGTTAAAATTATCTTTCAGTGAGTGAAGCTTAAGGGTCTTGGAAAAGATCATTCTTCTTTAAACATTGCGGACTGGTGCTTCAGAATCACTAACACAGAACTTTATTACTTGAGGATTTTCAACAGCAATAACAACTAAAATGTAAAACACATGTTGTGATGTGCTAAAGAATATTTAATCACTTAGTACATTTACTAATGTGATCAAGAGTACTGCTGACTATATTTAAAACATGCCATACTACATTCCAAACAAATCCATCAATAGAAGACAACGATCCTGCTATCCCTTCCAAGTTTGATATATTGATGATGAAGAGGGCTATGCTGATGACATAGGTATTCAAACATGGGTTAAGAATGATCTTGAACAAAAAATCAGCATACTCTATCAAGTGTTCTAAGTAATGGGATTTAAACTTATTTATAAATGGAACTTTGTCTATGTGTGTGTGTGTGTCCGTTACCTATAGACTCTGAAACGGCTGAACAGATTTTCTTGAAAATTTAAACAGTTATACTATAAGCATCTGCAAGTGTTCTTAGCTAGGTTTTGTGTCAAGGTACCCCCGATAAATATCAAAAATCGATAATCGAAAAAAATCAGGTTATAGAAGGAGTGGTCCGATTTTAATCAAATTTGATACACTCATAGACAAAGACATAAGAAACGATATTCAGAAGTTTCAAGGTTGCAGTTCTTACAATATTGCAGAAAATTTGATATCGATGCCAGGAAATCAAAATTTTTCTTTCAGTCTACAGTTTCGCTTTAACTGGAAACAACTATTGCTTTTTAGTCTTTCGTGCCAACGTCCAAAGAGTCCGAGCTCCAGGACCATGGTTTAGCTTTAAAGCTTTCATTACACCCGAGCAATACCGGGCTGTACTGCTAGTTCAAGATATATCTTCCTAAAACAGAAACTATGATCGAGAATTAGAATGAAATAAGTGATGACTCATACCCTGAAACTATCATCAAAATACAGGATGAGGATTTAGTAAATACTAAACATTTCAGCTAGTAGTGGATTCCTACCTTTCCCAAGGAGATTTGTCTGTAAGTGAATAAAATGAACCCAACAGGAATTGAAACTTGGCTCTCGAATTAAAAATTTAGAGCCATTATCTATTACACCACCAGAAATGTAAGCTTACAGCACCTGGTATTCCTAAGTAGTCACCCATCCAAGTATTAACCTGGCTTGGCATTGCTTAACTTCAGCAGTCATAAGGGAACTGGTATTTCAACATGATGTGGTTGTATCTCTTTGTATTCCATTAAGTTCTGTTTGGACAACGTCTTCCCAAGTGATGCTGCTTTGTGGAACAGATTTCTGACAGGATGTTTTTATGATCATTACAATCTTGCAATCTCAGGCTCCTAATTTAAAGAAATGAGATTCAATAAAGAACAAAGAAAAAGGTCTTGGTGATTTTCAAACCCATATTTCTTTTGCTTTGTAGAAGCCTGGAAAATTGAAGAATCAATTAAACCGTAACTCCTCACTCATTACCACAATTGTTATTGTTGCCACTTTTATTTTTAACAGGTAACCACAGTTTCTTTGCTGCTGCCAGCCCACTCTTGGTAGGTTTGATCATGAATGCAACCAAAACAGTCAGCTGTCCATTTGCAGAACCAGGTTCAAAACATACAGTCTATGACACTTGGCTTAATAATTTTCCGAATGTAGAAAAAACGCGTCCAAAGTAAGTAAAACCATAGAAAATTTTTTATTTATTCATTTATTTGCATTAAATGACTTTAAATCTTCCAGTATTGGCTTTCATTTTCTCATTTTAACCTTGTCACTTTAATTGGATATTTTTGTTTGTAAAAATCATTTCAGAATTTAATGAAAAAGAAATACAAACAATATAAGATGCATGCTATTTCTAACAAAATGAAGCAACTTCTTGCAAGTCCCTTTCATCACATTCAATGAAGCACATGCACACACACATTTTTCTTTTGTCCCAATGAGGATGAAACACATCAGCTAAGAAAAGTTTTTCCTCTTGTCTTTTTATTCATTTTACTCCTTTACTGACACACTATCTGAAAACCAAACACACACACACACACACACATTGATGGGTGAAGACACTATGTGGGTGTGTCATTGTAAACATAATCTGTATGGCTGGGAAATTGTGTGACATCACTTGATGGTAAATAAATAGATAAATGGATATATGCTGATTTGCTGCTGTTATTTATTTTTAAATAAATGTGAGGAAAAAACAAGTATATATAAAAAAAATTAATATTAATTTATTATTGTTTGATCTAAGCAATATTGTATAATGGGAGTAATAATAATTACTACAATAACATGTATTACAAATTAAAATATGCATAATTAATAATAGAATTCATAATATTGTTACCTCATCATTTTGTATCAAGAACTAGTTTTAATAGGAACCAAAGGGTTTTATGGGTGGTTTTATATATATATATATATCATCTACATACAGGCCTGTTTTGCTGTACCACAGCTCATGAGTGCAGCTAGATTAAATGCCTGCCTTAAGCCAGGACCAAAACCTGATTGATTTCTCAGCAGCCGGAGATTGACCCATGAAGCCATATATACATATATTTGGACAGCAAACTTTCTTTCAAGCATCTTTTGTTGAAAATGGCCAACAAGGAAGATTTTATTCATTTTTTTTTTCAGTATCTTCATATTTTTCTTTTTTTCTGGAGAAAAGGAATGTAAACATTTCCCATAATTATGGCCCTAAGCACTTTTGACCACTTTTCTGGACATTTTCAGGGTTGTGTAGTCTCTGCTGTTGTTATTTTATGCTCATGTTTTGAATGTAATGTAGTAATTTATTTTGTGTTGTTTTTGAAAAGTGTGTTTGAAGTGTGTTTATTCCAGACTCTCACTTGCTGCATTCAACTAGAAATTGTGTGAGCATCTTTTTATTTTAAAAACTTTCAATACTTCATTTCCACTATTAAATAACATAAGGTAGAAAAGAAATACTTGATATGTAGTGCCACTCTAATAGTAAAATGTTTTTGATGTTATGATTTACATAATATTCTAATATTTTCTACCAGAATTTTTCTTAAGGGTACACATAAATTATGGGTTAATAAATGTTTTTTATGGCAATTTGGTTTGATAAATGATATGTAAGGCATCTATTGAAAGAGGTAGTAGTAACAAATGTTTTTTATGGCAATTTGATTTAATAACTGATATGTAAGGCATCTATTGAAACAGGTAGTAGTAACAAATGTTTTTTCGTGGCAGTTTGGTTTGATAAGTGATATGTAAGGCATCTATTAAAAGAGGTAGTAATAATAAATGTTATTCATGGCAATTTGATTTAATAACTGATATGTAAGGCATCTATTGAAACAGGTAAGTAGTTAACAAATGTTTTTTGTGGCAAGTTTGGTTTGATAAGTGATATGTAAGGCATCTATACAAAGAGGTAGTAGTAATAAATGTTTTTATGGCAATTTGGTTTGATAAGTGATATGTAAGGCATCTATACAAAGAGGTAGTAGTAATAAATGTTTTTATGGCAATTTGGTTTGATAAGTGATATGTAAGGCATCTATACAAAGAGGTAGTAGTAATAAATGTTTTTATGGCAATTTGGTTTGATAAGTGATATGTAAGGCATCTATACAAAGAGGTAGTAGTAATAAATGTTTTTATGGCAATTTGGTTTGATAAGTGATATGTAAGGCATCTATACAAAGAGGTAGTAGTAATAAATGTTTTTATGGCAATTTGGTTTGATAAGTGATATGTAAGACATCTATACAAAGAGGTAGTAGTAATAAATGTTTTTTATAGCAATTTGGTTTGATAAGTGATATGTAAGGCACCTATTCAAAGAGGTAGTAGTGTGTCTAATATAGATAATTGATTTGTAACAACAAACACAGTCTTGTATTGTGCATTGAAATTCATACACTATATTGGTCATTGCCGGTTTAGATTTGATGGGGTTATTTTGTTTAGTGATTACAAGTTTTGTAATCTTCCATTTTTTGTAACATATTATTAATTTTACATGTTTTTTGAGGAATTACCACAGAAATATGGTGTTTAATAATTTTCTGTATCACAAATTCATCCTGTTGATAATTATCGTGCATCTGGTTGCAGTAAAGTATGTTGATATTATGTTGTGTACTATTTTTAATATTGATGTTATGTATTTTTTGTAAGAATAAATTTATTTGTTTATCAATGATGCAATC
This sequence comes from Ascarosepion bandense, assembly GCA_037127315.1. Lineage (NCBI taxonomy): Eukaryota > Metazoa > Mollusca > Cephalopoda > Sepiida > Sepiidae > Ascarosepion > Ascarosepion bandense. The sequence continues at coordinate 227,631 of JBBBDQ010000217.1, forward strand.
GGGAAAATTATTGTTGACCAATATTTGTTTTGTGTGAGTTTTAGTTCACTCAAAAATATTCTTGGTGGGCTCTACTTAACATGTTTGTTATCACTATTTTATCTTTCTGGGCATTGGCTGTGATCTATTTATTTCTATTTATTTATACACATACATATACACACAGATATATATATATATATATATATATATATATATATAATTTATAAAAGATTTTAGATTATTACTATGGATAATACATATTTTACTGCTTTGATGTTATTATCATGGCTCGTCAGATGCAAATTGTACAACAGTAGGTTATCAAAATATCACCCCACAAAAAATTTCTTTTCTTTTTCTTTTAATTATATTATATTAAATTATTTTTTAATCACTTCACCTTAACCAAAGCAGTGCTGTGACTGATTTGCAAGAGTTTACAAGAGAGAAGAGCAAAAAGAAGAACAAGATATTTGGGGAAGAGGGAAGGATAAGAGAAAGATGGCAATTGACGTTGCACTTAAACTCTTGGAGATTATAACTATCAGGGAAGCAAGTCTATGGAAGGAAGTTCTAAAAGTGGGAAGTGCAAGAAAAAAACTGCCAGAGTAGAAGAGGTGGTTACATTTGACTGTTTTCACTGTAAAAGGGTGGGACTTTGCTAGTCTAGTTCCACAAGTAAATTCATGTAGGCGGGGTATCAGGGAGATAAGCTCATCAGAGTAGAAGCCATGAAAATATTTATAGAAATGACAGAGGGAAGCCGAATCCCAGCGTTGTGAAAGTGGCTGAATTTGAACTGCCATTTTGGGATTGATTACATTGCATATCGTTCTTTGAATTTAGTCAAGCATCCCGAAATGAATAGCAGGATATGGCAACAGTATTTCATGCATGAACAAATGGTAGATTTGTATATATGCAAAATATATTCTGATGAGAAAATCTTCTTGGCCTGACACAGTGATGTGATCTTCCTAGCATTAGTTGTAGCTATTGATTCGATGTAGTCATTCCACCTGAGGTTGGCTGTGAAAATGGGGCCGAGTAGGTGCAGTGTATTGCTTTCAGGAAGGCTAGCATCACACATACTGATGTGAGGTAGGAGAGTTTGTCTATGGTGATTAAAAGAAATCAGCTTTGTTTTGGAAGTGTAAAAATTTACTAGCCATTTCTTGCCCCAGTTCACAACAGGTTGGAGGTTCTTATCTAGAACTAGAGCAATCTTTAATTTACCAGCCTTGGCAAAGTTCTTTTTGAGACAAGAGTAAATAATAGTGAAATAGGCGTAGATGCCTACTTGTGAACTGATTACATCAGAAAAGTCATTGATGAAGATCAGAAAAAGCATAGGATAAAGCCTTGAGAGACACCTGCATTTGTGTGATAAGATCTGGAAACATGTCCATTTAATAAAACCTTCATTGCATGATTTGACAGGAATGATTGGATTAGATTGAAAAGTGTCCATTTATACCATAGCCCTGTAGCTTGCACAGAAGGCCAGCATGTCAAGCCCTGTCAGAACCTTTAACGATATCCAGGGTAATTGCTCAAGCTTTGCTTTTCTTATTTGAAAGTCTGGTATATGTATTCAGTGATGGTTGTTATCATATCAGTTGTAGATCTGGCAAAGTAGAAGCCACACTGTTTGTCAGAGAATAGGTTGAGATGTGAGATTCTGAACCACTTCAGCATTGATAACAGTCTTGAACGCTTTGCCAAAAATTGGTAGAAGTCTGATAGAGCAGTAATTAGAGGTGTTTCATGGTTCTCCAGAATTTTTAAACATGGGAAATACAGAGAAAGTCTTCTAGCAAGTAGGAAAGCAAGAAGCAGAGAGGCAGTGGTTGTAGGGTTTGGAAAGGACAGGGGAGAGTTCGGTGTGCATTTCTTTAGAACAATGACTGGGATTACGTCATCTCTGCTTGCCTTTTGGGGATCAAACTTAGAAATTATATTAGTGACCAGAATGGAGGTTATGTATCCATTACACAGTTGAGCCTTAGTTTTAGGTAAGAAATCAGGAGTGGATGGACCACATGAATCAAATGTGGAGTTGGAGGAGAATTCGTGAGCAAAGCACTCAGTTGCTGTGGCTGTAGGAACCTCAAATTTCTTGAATAAATTTGTTGATCGAGAGATTAATATTGTTTAGCACATTTTTGCAGAGCTGCCAATAGTCTATAGAACTTAACTTGCAGGCTGCTTTGTTCTATCAGCAAACAACAGCTTCATCATCATCATTTATCCATCACACCCAGATGGTGCATAGGGCAGCATCTTTTTGTTGCTGTTTCTGTAAGAAACTGTTTTTTATTTTTATGTTTGTTAATCCTACACCGAACCCCCAAACCTGGAGGACTGGTGGACCATTCTTGGTCCTTACGTTTACAGCACCTGGTATTCCCAAATGGTCACCCATTTAAGTACTGACCAGGCTTGATGTTGCTTAACTTTGGTGGTCGGATGGGAACTGCTATATTCAACACGATATAGCTGTTCTATCAGCAAATAACAGCTTAGCATCATATAAGATTCTCTTGCACTCGTTATAAACAGACAAAAAGGCACATATTATATTCAGACATGTCACACCAGTAAAACTGGAAGAAGTGATTCCTGTGGGCAATGGCATCTGCGCAAGCAGGAGAGAACCAAGTGGAGATATATAAAATAGTCATCCGCAGACAGATCTATTTCACTGTATCACAGCTCATCAGTACAGTTAGACAGCCGATTGCTTTTTACCCAGGATTAAAACCTGACCGAATTGGCGTCAGTCAGCGATTCTACCTTTGAGCTATGGGCGCTCGGTAGAAGGAGGCAGACTTTTTAGCATGTATATTATCATTATACAAGCCCAATAGCTGAGAGTGTTCTAATTCATTGCTGAATGAACGATGCGTAGATGCCAGAGTATTAAAAAGTTTTCCTACTTTCACCAAACAGCCATAGCCCAGGGGTAGAGTTGCCGACTGACGCTATTTCGGTCGGGTTTTAATCCTGGGTAAAAAAGCAATCGGAGTCTAACCGTACTGATGAGCTGTGATACGGCGAAACAGATCTGTCTGCGGATGACAATACTATATATATATATATATATATGAGTTAAAGATCATATGCAGATCAAATCTGAATTGGATTCTGACAGAAAGACAGAAATTTTAGTATTACACTGTGTATAAGACCAAACAAAACAAGAATGTCTAATGAAACATGTATTCACTAAATAACACTTAGAGTATTTAAATAACACTTAGAGTATTTAAATAACACTTAGAGTATTTAAATACAAGACTGTAAAGAATTTAAATGCAATTTGAATGCAATATTGTTAACTGCTATGAGAATCATTTTGTAACCTGGAAAAGTAAAAGTAAAATTGTCAGAATTAATTTCTCATATGCTTATTTATCTCTTTCTTGACAAGAACAAGATGACTGTTGAAATTGATTAATGTAACTGTACATCTTATTACAATTGTTTATTTTCTCAAACTTGGGAAACTAAGGTCTTTGTGTTTAATTCTACAACAAACAGATTTAAAAGAAGAGAGAATGAAAATAACATTCAATAAATATAATTTTATATAATAACAATTTGAAACAATTTTGTTATTTGATGAGTGAGTAAAGTTCCTTGTGTTAAAGTGTTCATAATAAATATCAGATTAATTTACGTGTGTTCTGTTTTTTTGTATTGAATATTTATGTGAAAGAAAAGTAGTGTATAATATTTCTGTAGTTGTGTGTCTGAGAAAAAGAAATGTTTCTATCAGTTAAGGAAAATCAAGTTGTATGTGTTGAGTACTTGAAAATATATCAAAGAAATGACCAATGCGGCTTCTAGTAGCAATGGTCAAAAAAAGAACATTGAAATTAATTCTGCTTTCTTTTGTATACACTTTGTTGAAACAAGTGCTGGATTGTATAGCTATCTAAGCTTTTAGGTAGGCAGTTCTCTGATTGGCTGATAATATACAATCTGAAATTTTTATTCCTTAAATTGAAAGAAACAGACATACTCACTCTACTTGCATACAAAGGTGTATTCGTTATTCAACTTCTTGTTTAATTGTGTTTGTGTTTCCAAGGTTTCTTGCTTTCCTGGCAACTATGATCTGTGGTGAGTACAAAATAATAACTCCCTTTACCTACTCCCTTCAAATTTAGGCAAGCTGAGAAAAATGGTGAAAAGAAATTTTGGTTAAATATTGAAGGATATATGGCTCAGTTGATATAGGCACTAGTTAGTTCCAAAGAGTTGTGAATTCAATATCTGGCTTAGAGTTGAGTTAAAGGGAGAGAACTACATGGCATCTGGAAGTAGCATTGCACATGGAATGAGAATGATATAAAACCCAGTGATCGAAGTAAAGGGTTTGGTTCAAAATTGCTTGCACCTGAAGAAGGCTATAGCATACAATGTAAAAATAGCAATAAAGATGAGTATAACAGTCCAAACAGTGTACATAATATATACGACTATGTATCCTTTCTGTGACTAATGGACTCTCTTCCCTTTGTTTCAAACATTTGTTGATATCTTGAGTCAGATTCTTTAATCTGTTGTATGAACATTTCCTCTTCATGACAATTAAAACTACTGACTTGAAAAATTGCTGAATAATTTTTCTGAAGCTACTGACACAATTTCAAGCAATCTTCTGTCCAGTCAGTCATGTCTCTTTCGAGACATGATCGCCCAAGTGTGCATCACGTATGGCACTTAACTGACTGACATTTGTAAATAAATTCTTTATTTTGTTTTATTAAAAATTACCTATGTGTTTCCTCATTATTATCAGCCTACAATAATATTTTAGTGTGATTAACCAACTGTTTATTTTAACCATGAAGTCCCATGCCACTATAGGTCTTCAAGCATTTAAATGCAATATCTGGTCGGGTGCTCCTGATATCCACCTAGAGGCTGCAAATCATTTGTAATTAAAAAAATGAACTTGAGAGAGAAATAGATTATAGATATGTTTCAAAATACATAAAAGTACTTAAAAGTTGTGAAAAAGTTTGTAATGTATAGCTTGAAAAGGCCAATTCCGTGATTTCTTCTGTATTTTTGTGATCACGAAATATCTCCATTCCGAGAGTATGTTAATTTGTTTAAAGTACCATTTATTATGAGTTCAGTATGTTTGGGGGTGGGGAGCCGCAAGGCGCATTCTGTGGGGTGGGGTGTGATTTTGCTAAGTACGGCACTGCTTTTACATGCACATGTGTGCAAACATGGACCAACTAAAGAGGTCATGCTCACTGTTCTTTTTTATATTTTCCTGACATTTACGCATTTTTGATTTGATCTCGGTGGGAGCATTAGTCATTGGTTGATTTTCACATGATGCCAGTTGACCAATAAAGCTACGTCTGGGTTTTATCTAGGTTACCAGAAATATGGAAGAATTGAAAAGGGAAAGGATGTGTGTGTTGAGAGAAAAAGAGAGAGAGTTTCTCTGTCACTTTATTAGTAAATAGAAAAGCGTATATTTCATTATGCTTTACTATTACCTATCTACTTACTGTAGCACTTTTATTGTTTGAAATGATGAAATTATTAAAAAATGGAATAATATTGAATATGTTATAAAGCATAAAAAATGCTTATCAGTGTCACAGATGGTAGGGTGGATAAGATACAATTCAATCTTTGTGTTTGCCAGAATCACAGAAGTAGAATTTATATGGCATTTCGAATCTGCATGGTAGATATGTGACCAAAAACAATTGAAGCTATAGGGGCTTCTTATTTATTCTTTTCCTGTTCCATTCTAGTGAAGAATCGGAATTTGGCTTTGTGGTTTAAGGAATTTGGCTTTATGGTAGATAGCCCACTATATTTCATAAAATGATTATAAAATCAAGAAAAGCAAATTGAGTTGAAATATAACATTTTCATATATACACATATCAATTAATATTTTTACAATTAAAGTAATAACTTGAATATAGGTCCAACAGAGGTTAAAATATTCATGGCAAATAATAAGCTGAAAGAGATTTAAGGTTTAGGAATGTGGGAGCATCATGAGTAAGGAATGTCTTTGATGTATTCGCTCCTTAGGTCAGTAAGTACTTTTGAGACAGGGAAGAAAGTAATGAGAGGTGAAGGGAGGCGAACATAGTAGCCGCTTGACTTGGTCAAGGGAGGTACTAATCAATCCTCTGTTCGTCGGTCTGTCTCCTTCGGTCTGTCTGCTGGGTGCTTTCTGTCTTGGCTTTTTATATCTGCTTTTTGGATCAAAAGCAGCTCATCTGGGATTTCACACTTGAATTTGATTCTGGGCTTCCCATTGGCTGGTAAATAAAACTCGCGTAGGCTCGTGAAATGGAAATTTGATATTTGATTAATTTTTATTTTTCAACCAGAACATCTGCGTGAACTCAGATGCACACTGATGAGTTTTGGTCATTTGCTTTCTGGTCGTTATAGAGTAAACATTCGGTCACTCACTTTTGCTCGGTATCACCACAAAGCTGCCAATGACTATGAAAATGAAGCATTTAAACAATCTTTTCTACTGTCTTGTTCATTGGAGGTAAATTTTTTATGCATAGTAACTTGAACTGAAAAATATATGAGGACGCTTCAATCCTGAAGTTGAAAATCATTATTAAAAAAAAAAGTGAAAGAAGTTAACAGACTAAAAGTGCTTAATTTTTCTATTTGGTTTATATTTAAAAATGGCAATTTTTAAAACAATTTTATTTTTATTTTTTAAATTAAGCAATGAAACTTGATTTGTAGGGGCCTCAGTGATGCTTAGTATGTGGTGATACCGAGCAAAAGTGATGGACCGGATTTTTGCACTTTCATGACCAAAAGTCATTGCTGTGCCGCCAGCTCCGCGCAGATGTTCCGTTTGAAAACTAAAAATTAATTAAATATTAAATTTCCAGTGTGCAAGCCTATTTTATTTATCAGCCAATGGGAAGCCCAGAACCAAATACAAGTGTGAAATCCCAAATGAGCTGCTGTAATCCAAAAAGAAGATATAAAAAGCGGATACAGAAAGCATCGCCAAGCAGACCAACTCGAGGAGAAGAGAGTAATTAGTATCTCCCTTGACCTAAGTCAAGCGGCTTACTACGCTTGCCTCCCTTACCTCTTTCCTTCTTCCCTGCCTCAAAAACTACTTACTGACCTAAGGAGCGAATACATCAAAGACATTCCTTACTTACACGCTCCCAAATTCCTAAGTATTAATTCTCTTTCAGCATTTTATTGCCATGAACATTTTAGCCTCCGTTGGACCTATATTTCATGTATTACTTCAATTGTAAAAACATTAACTATGTGTTATATATAAAATATTATCTTTCAACTCAATTGGCTTTTCTTGGTTTATAACCTTTCTTTATGACTTATAGTAGGCTATCTACAACAAGGCCAAATTCCGTTAACCTGCAACAGTATACAACTACCCTTCTCTAGAACGGACTCTCCACTACTAACAGAAAAGAATAGATAAGCAACTCACTATAAATAAATTGGCCTTGTGCCAACAGCTTAGCATCATTTAAGATTCTCACAATTTAAATATCAGAAGGGTGAAGGTTAGATGTTGAAGTATGGAAGGATAAAACATTTTGTTTCTACATTAAAGCAAAGATTTATTAACAGAATGACAAAACTGTAAGAAGAAAAATATAAGTGAAATTTCGTTTACTGAATACTATGACGTTTGTGAGAAAAAATATTCATAGAGAAAATGCATGCAGTTTTGTAGTTAAAATTGTTCAAAGAGAAATGTTAGTATTTAAAACGTTTCCCAGAAGTTTAAAGTTCATGGATGACAGTAGTAAGTAGCAAAGTGTAGTAGCAGAATGTGAAGTCTTATGTTCCTTCTTCTTTTTGGTAGGTCAGCGACAGGGTGAGAAAGAAGAAATAAAGAAATAGTACTTAGAGTGTCCTGTCGTTGTTGTTTTCTTTGGCGGCGTGAAGTGAAAAAGAAGATTGGAAGAAAAGGAAAATTTCAAAGGAAAGGTTGTATGAATCTGTGACGAGCCCTTATGTCTGGATGTCGTGGTTTGCAAGACGTGACAGAGTAGTCAGCTCAAAGTTTCTTCCTTACATTGTGAGATGCTATCAGATACGGCCCTATTCTGATTGCTTTTGAAATTTCTTTTGCTACATTGCCAGGAGGTCTTCTAACCGCTAACTGCTCCTGTGCTATAGACTCATTTTGACTGGTCACGGAATGTCATGTCGTTATGTAGTGAATCTGATCATGTGACTGGATCCAAATGGCATTTTCTTCTGTAGGTGTGAAAAAACATTTGACTGTCATGTGTCATCATATACCAATTTTTGATTTACTATCCAATTAGGATTTAGAATTTTTCTTTTCACACTGACTTGTGAATTTTTCTTTGTTTGGGTTTTTCCAAAATGTTTTTAGTCGTTTGAATCCAATTTTGCGCGTGTGCAATTTTATTTTCTGTGTTTTGGTTATTTGAGGGATGATAGGATTTGTATCCTAGGTTGATGAAATGTTATAAAAAAAAACATAAAAGTTAGCTAAAACCAATCGAAATTTTCAATGGTTGCAAGAATGAAGCATTTGAACAATCTTTTCTTCCACTTTGATTTTTATTTTATACCATATGTCTTTCATTTCTGTATCTAGCTACCCATGCTAGTGTACTTGATAATTAATTCTGTCTATATTTTTTATGATGCTTTATCTTTAATATTATTGGAATAAAATCTTAGCAATTTAAATTTTTTCGCCACGTACTTGTGCTGTCAGTTTTTGTGAGTGTCAAGAGAAAGAAAAGATTAAATTAAAATTTTTCGACGAATACGATTCCATCGGAATGAACTTATCGACGAATCTTTCACATTTTTAATCTGAATTTTAAAAAAAAAGAAAAAAAAATGTGCACTAGCCAAGGGAGGTTAGAAAACTATCTTTAATCTAAGGGAAGTAACTCTAAATTAATTTATGAATATCTCCGTCTGTTTTTGTTTTTCGAACAATTTCCAATATATTTCATAATTTTTTTTGTATTTCTTTTTACCTTGGGAATTTAAAAAAGTAAACACCATCAAGTTCTCGTTTGTTACGTTCAATACTAGTTTTGGTAAATAATGTCTAGAATTTTTATTGCACCTGTTGTTTCGATTCAGGTTCAGATATTTTTTTCGGTGTTTTTTAAAGTTTTTTTTAATGTTCGTATTATTTTTTTATTTGAATCAATTTTTCATCTTTAAAAATGCACCCGTTTTTAGCAACTGAATTAGAAATTAACGAATTGAATTATAGATTAATTTGTTTGTTTTTGCTTTTTTTAAGTGAGTGATTCGGGTTGTTAGGACACGAATTTTTTTTTTCCTTTCTTTTTTTTTTTTTTGTCGCTTCAGTTTTTGGGAATCTATTCAGCGTCGGCGGGGACCATCTCTCCAAACATTTTACAACATTTCCATCGTTGGAGGGCTAAGTCTTTTTTAAACCTAGGTCCAGCGTATAAAGGGAAAATGCCCTGGTGGATGACAGGATTATTTTCGGCCTCCTGTCCCATGCAGACATTGGACACGAACTCAGTCTTCTTGTGCCATATTTCCTTCTAGTACGACTGCAGATAAATTCGGATTTTCCCACTCACATAATTAAATTCAAATTAACGCGGTTAATCGAAATAAGTGCTGCTTAATTCGTCGCGAAAAAATACAAAAAAAAAAAAAAAAAAAGAGATCCCATTACTCGTTAATAAATAAATGCTGATAATTCACTTACTTGTAACTTGTGCGGTACTCCTCTCCAGAAAACTTTTCACATGTTTCGTGGAAACTCGCAATGTCATTGGAAAAAAAAAAAAAAAAATACTACTTAAGAAAATTTACTAATAATTGCAGATTGACGACAATTTATTTATCGCTTCATTTTAACTAGTCAAATTTTGTGCAGTTTTCTTGAAAGTAGACTCCAGCCAGCTTTCTAATTTTTCTAAAGCTCACAATTTGATTGGTTAATTGAATTAACCAATCAAATTGTAGATTTTTGTGAAGTGAATTAACTAATTCACTTCACAAAAATATTTCTGCACAAAACGTAATTTCCCATCGAGATGATCTGATGCATTTCTACATAAAGGAAGAAACTTAGCAACCATTTCAATTCGGTCCGTAAGCAGATGCCCATTTACATTTGCCATGTAAGGACAACAATCACCCATTTCGTTCGCCATGCGGTATGAATTTGAACTGTCAAGTATCAAGTTTGTATATCTGACAAGCTGAATCAACAAACTTTTCCTCATAGAAAATATTCTTCAACAAGCTGAAATCAACAAACTTTTCCTCACACAGAATATTCTTCAATAAACTTTTCGTCATTCAGAACATTCAAACAAGAAGATATCTTTTCTACATTATAATAAAATTTCTTTTTAGAAAGGAGCCTTTCAAACAGTCTAAGCGAGACAACTTTTTATTTGTGCATCACACACTTTTACCTTGACTTACACTTGTGAACTTTTTAAATCAACAATTTTAATTTCGTCAAACATTGCTTGTTTCTGACATAATCTTCTTCCACCACTTATATGAATATTTGTGAAAAACACTTATTTGTTTGTTATTATAACAAATTTGTTTTGTTTCCTAAATTGCCTTAAAAAAATTTAATATTAAAAAAAGTATGTTGGTTGAGTAATTCCGCCACACCCTATACAGTTTTTGGTTTGTCACATGCTTTCCACATGCTATTTATTTGGATTGATGTAATCATTTCACTCCCAGCAAGGCAGTAAAGCCACTAATGCACAAGGAGTTACTGAGTGTGAAAGAGTAAAAAAAAAAAAAGATATTATTAAAGAAAATCAATAAAAGAATATTAATCAAGAAGACAGTAGGTAACTGTTATGGAGTTTTGTATGATATCATTTTGCTTTTATCAGAAGGATCTAAATTAGAAAGAGTGTGTGTGAAATATACTCAACGAATAAAAATTATTTTGCCCGATTCTAGAAGATTTTTCTGAATAAAATCACTGACAAATGATGAATACCAATATATAATACAAATTTGTGTGTAAAGAATGAATATGCAGAATTTTTATGTGCATATTTAGAGTTCAGCTTTCTGTGATAACAGTGGTGAAATGTTCAATGTTCATGTGTCAAATTAAGCATGAAAGTAATGTTTAAAATATTTCAAATAATTGTTTACATTGACGTTATGCAAAAATATTAGAAAACAAGAGTTCTCTACCTTTAAGTGTTATTGCTGGTTGAAAATGTGTTTTTTTAAAATTCTATTTGCTGAATTTGTCTTCAGATGTATTTGACGATTTCTTGCTTTGTACTAAAATTGATTGAGTTGTCTTGTAGAATTTTTTTTTCCTTACTAGTAAAGTGGAATTTTAATAGGTAGATTTTGGAATTATCTTCAATTTGCTTGATGCTGATGGTTGAGTGAGAAGCTTTAATTCTTTTATATTAGTTAAGAATAAGATTGAACTGGTGTTTTTGAAGTGTGCTTCAGTTTGAAAAAAACTTTCCTCATATTTTTGAATTTCAGTTCTTTTTGAGAGTGTTGCTAGTTCAATCTTGATGGTCACACTGTCTTTCCTCACTGGTAAATTCTAGGTGCGCTTTTGTTTATATACTGAGTTCCTCACATGCTGTAACGGGAGGATTTTTGGTGGGCAGTTTTGAATTCCTTGAACGCTGAATTCCTAGAATGGTGTGATCTCAAATTGCTACTAAGGTTTATTATACTCCCTGTTTATCTGGGAACAGGTTTTGATGTACAATTGCTGCTTGACGGTACTAAAATAATTAAATTCTTAATTTTTTTTATCTTCACTCATATTTCAATTTCAGGATAAGCTATAACATAATAATTGACATTGCATTTAAATTTTTGAAGATCAATGTTGGCTGGAGAGCATGGACCTGGAAGAGAGGTTCACAAGGGAGAAGTGCAAGAGAAGAAGCTGTTAGGATAGAACTTAAAATTACATTTAACTAATTCAATTGTAAATTGATGAGAACTTATTGCCAATCTAGTACTGTGCTTGAATTAATAAAATCTAGATACCATAGCATAAAGACCATTTAAACAATTACCATGAAAGTATTTATAGAAAAGACACTTGAAAGCTATATTATGGTAGTGAGAAAATGACTGAAACCAGGACTAGTAACATTAGAGATTCTTCTTTAGATTATATCAAGAATCTCTAAATATATAGCAGAAGCACCAGACTATATGTAGCAGTAATATTCAAAGCAAGAACAAGTGGTAGACTTATAAATATGTAAAAACAGGTTCTGATGAGAAAAATTGGCATAACACAGTAAACCAACTTTCTTAGCTGCATACCTAGCAACTGATTCAATATGATTTTTCCACTTCATGTCAAGCAGATAATGTTAGCCTGAGAAGGCACAATATGTTACACATCTATAGGTTAGTATCAGCCATTAATAAAGAGAAGTTTTGTTATGGAAACAATACAATCAACAAGTCATTCCTTGTTCCATTTAACAGCAGATTTATAGGTTATTTTTTAGATCAGCTGATCAGAAGTACTAGAAGATGTGCAGGATTATGCTAGATGAGGACAACTAAAAGTGCAAAGTTCAAATGCAAATGTTCATTTGGTTGTATTGAAAGGGTTATGAGAGTCTGTTTAGAAAACAAAAAATTTTGAACTTGCCATATGGATTCTCCACTATGACAACACTTCTTTGCATGATGTGTTATTTACAAGTTTACAATTTACAAGTTTACAATTTACAAGTTCCTGGCTAAAAGTCCATTACAACTACCTAAATCCCCAGATTTAGCACTCTGTGATTTGGGGCTATTTCCTAAGTTGAAAAAATGCCCTGAAAGAACAAGGAATTGCACATATTAAATTTTTCTTGGTGTATAAACCTGATATAAACAAATCAAAATAAGTAACCTTTCATATCTTTTTACTTTTTACACAGTATCTCCCAGCTTCATGGTGATGGTGACCACTCCCCTTTCATCTATCAACTGGGCATTCCATCTCTGGCACCAGCATATATGTACAACCAAGATGTAAGTTCTTTAGTTTCTCTCTTCTCAATGAATATATATATATATATATATATATATCCGAGTGAGTATAGAATGAGGAGAGAAAAAAGAAAACTTTTTTTTTCCGTCCAAAAAATTAATTTAAAACAGTGCTCGATATATGATGTATAGAGCTGTGAATATTTATTATAAATTATGTTTTAGAACATGTACATAATTTCTTCTATATATGTCCTCTTCTCTACAATCATATGGCTGTTTCAGTGTTTGGAACCCAAACACATCAATAACATTCAATAACAAAGAAAAACAAAACATGACATCTCTCTCCAAACACTTTTGGAAATTAAAAAACGAAAATAAAACACCTAAGGTCAAATGGAAAATTCTCAAAAAAGCAAGAACAGCAAAATCTATAAAAGAACCATGCTTTCTTTGCCTTCAAGAAAAAATAGAAATCCTTAAATATATAAATAGGAACAAAACCACAGTAAACTGCAAGCACATTAGGGACCTAACCCTACAATCACGTTAAGAAATACTAAGAGGTTGATTAGATATTCTCATTATAAAAGATAAAAAATGCTATAGAAAAAATCGATCCAATAAATCCTTAAAGCAAGGTCTATCACTAAAGCTTACACCAATAACCTTACTTAACTCAATAACCTTACTTAAATACAAAAATATTCCGTACTTGAAAAATCAAAATTAAACAAATAGCTCTCAAACTCGAAAAAGAATCAAAATTCATATATTCAAAATCAAGATTAAATATACTACTTCAGAATAATTATATCATACACAAAAATAAACTGCAAGCACACGTAAGATCTAAACCTACAATCACACTAAAAAGTACTGGAAATTTGAATAGATATTTTTATGATTATAAAAGATAAAAAATGCTATAGAAAAAATCGATGTAATAAATCCTTAAAGCAAGATCTAATGCCCGCAAAAATATCTAAATAAATAAAATATTTAAAAAATTAAAAGAAATAAATAGAATTCCAAATGATAATTTATAGAAAAAAGAATAAAAAATTAAAAGAAAAAAAACGACCATCTAAACTTAAAATTAAGATTAAACATACAACTTTATACAAAAAACTGATAAAACACTAATTTGCATTTCCTAAAGAATACAAATTTAGATTTCTTGAAATAACTTTGCATAAATACAATAATACTCCAAACTTGACTATAAAATATAAAAAAAAACATATTTAAAAAAAAACCCTATAATATAAAAAAATATTCCATACTGAAAAAATCAAAATTTGAAAGAAAAAACACCCCACCCCTATAACGTCTATCTAAGAAACCCCAAAGTGAAAACCTAGACACAGGATCAAAGGTAATACATGAATTAGGTCCACTAACAGCAAACATCAATCAATTAAACGATAGCCAACCATAAAAATGACCACTCAACAGGAATACCTCTTAGAAATTCTAACCAGAAGATATACCCAACTGATAGGACGTACATTCCAACAGATAATACCATTAATCAACAATTTCGCACTTACACACCGGATTCTTTGAGGTGTCGAACGGTCAAAACGAGAGACACATTAACTTAATTACCAATAACCCCAACCAACCCCCACGACAACAACGACCCAAATATAAACAGAGAATAATTCCAAACCTTTATTTCTCCCAATGATGTGTTTGGGTTCCAAACACTGAAACAGCCATATGATTGTAGAGAAGAGGACATATATAGAAGAAATTATGTACATGTTCTAAAACATAATTTATAATAAATATATATATATATATATATATATATATTACAAATTATATTTTAGAACATGTACAAATTTTTTATTTTTTTATTTTTT
>JBBBDQ010000217.1:247500-282500 GCA_037127315.1 Ascarosepion bandense
CACATTGAAATAAAAGATAAAGGTTTAACATGTTGAGCTTATAAATATTAGAATTAGGAAGATCAACTGATTACGTTACCATGGTTTCAACCTTTTGGTATCGTCAGGTGTTCTAAACTCATTGATTCCTTAACACTTTATTTTGAATGCAGAACATGAAGTTTAAATTAAGGAGAGCAGTCAAAACTAGCAAAATAGTATTGTGCTTAATTTTATCTGAGTTTGTACGAACCCAAAATCTATTTTCTAATGTGTACTTTTTAAAAAATTGCCTTTCATATAACCCTATGTATATTTTGCTCTGTATAAATGGGGTATACCAAAATCAATCTTTAAAAATCACTGGTATCATCATAAATCATCATTCAAGCTTGAAAACCTTAGGAATTGTATAAATATAGTCAACCATGTGTGGAAATTAAAAAAAAAGAAATCCTATCGTAAATTGGAGTATATTTAGAAAAGCCAAACCTTACAGCAATAGTGATGTCTGCTGATTGTGCCAAGGAGAAAAGTTGGTTATAGCACCATTTCTATAACAGAAAAGTTTTTTAAATGAAAAATCTGAAATAATATCTGGATGTGTACACATTATGTTTTCATAAAAATTCAGTATTTTTCTTTATCCATAATGTTGAACATGTTAAATTATTTAGCAAGAAAAATATCCAGTTGATGTTAAAAATTGCTGCAAAACATTGTTCATTTATTCAAAATGGTGTCATTTATTATGACACATCACTAACTTGTATTCAGATACATAGTATTTATTTTTAATTTTTCTAGCTGAATTGTTCCTATATATTACATATATATTTGCAATATATGAACATAATTAGGTTACAGTTGAATAAAATGTGTATTTCATATGGATATAAACTTATGAAAATTAAGATGTAGTAGAGATGAGGGCCCCTTATTATAGATTTGATGAAGGCCTATCAGGCCATTACATAGGCCCTGACCATACCAAATGAGCACAAAAGTTTAAACTTTTAAAAAAATTTGTGATTTATTGTACATAATTAGGTTACAATAAGATATGTATTTGATATGAATACTACTTTATAAAAATTGAGATGGAGTAGATTGGGGTGGGGCCCATATCATAGATTGAGAAAGTCCCATGAGACCTTTGCACTAGCCTTGATACTGATCATAAATTTGTGAATTGAAACAAAAGTGATGGTATTGATGTTTCATCCTTCTTCTGCTTAATTTCAGGTTTATCCATACCTGCCCACCTATCCAGCATATAATACATTGGTTGATACATTTGACTACCTGAGAGATTTCATTGACAAAAACCTCACCCTTCACATGACAGTGGCCAAAGTGGTGGCTGAGGTGATCCTTCGCCTTTCTGACTCTTTAATTCTTCCCTTGGATGTCAACAACTACGTGTGGCATGCACTCAATGTGGGCCGTGAAATGCTTGGACGTTTTAACAAAACATATGAGCAGGCAGGAATCTCATTGAGTAAGTTCATTTTTTACTTCTTGTTTTTTGATGTTTAAATCTGTATTTTTTATCTCTCTGTAACTGTGTGCATATATGTGTGTTTTTATATTATGACGAGCAGTATAGCCCGGTGTTGCTCGGGTGTAATGAAAGCTTTAAAACTAATCCATGGTCCTGGAGCTCAGGCTCTTTGGACGTTGGCACGAAAGACTAAAAGCAATAGTTGTTTCCAGTTAAAGCAAAACCGCAGACTGAAAGAAATATGAATGGATGTAAGTCAAATTTTGATTTCCTGGTATCAATATCAAATAAGCTTTTTCTTTGTAAATTGAATTTTGAAGGCTAAATAAGTTCTCTGAGTAAATGGTATCATGACTGAGACTAAGAACTACAATTATACCTACTTAGAGCCAAACCCGAAGTAAAAACTAAAATAAAAGGGCTGAAAAAAATACAGACATACAGGCAAATGAACAGAGACACACACAAACATCTTGCCTTTTATATATATATTTATATATATTATCAATTTTCTGCACTATTGTAAGAACTGCAACCTTGAAACTTCTGAATATCGTTTCTTATGTCTTTGTCCATGAGTGTATCAAATTTGATTAAAATTGGACCACTCCTTCTATAACCCGATTTTTTCGATTATTGATTTTCGATATTTATCGGGGGTACCTCGACACAAAACCTAGCTAAGAACACTCGTAGACGCTTATAGTACAACTGTGTAAATTTTCAAGAAAATCGGTTCACCCGTTTCGGAGTCTATAGGTAATGGACACACAAACACACACACACACACACACACACAGATACACAGACAAAGTTCCATTTATAAATAAGTTTAGGTTTAGATAAAGGCAATGATAATATTAATATTTTCCTTACAAGGAAATATTTGGTATTTACTGATTGAACAGTCAGGACTGCTTTCTTAAAACATTTTTTCAGAAAAATAGGCTTCTCAAATCCTACGTTGATGAGGGTTTCCTTCCTAACCTTCTGTTTGAAGTAGTGTGGAACAACAATATCTGTCATGAAGATAGTTATAGAGTAACAAGAGTCTAGCAAAGTTTCCTTTGTAAGGAAGGAATTGTAGGGTAGAAGTCAATTCACTACCCACAGCATTGCATAAATGCTTTTGAACCTTCAAGTTTAGATAGTAAGGACTGGGTCACCTCCAGAATAGATATGGCAAGAATACTCCATTTTTGGTTCAACCTGTCTCTTGTAAAGATGTAGCATGCCAGGTGGAATCAGATATTTTCTGGAGAAGTACATGAAACTATTTTCCCAGAATGTTTAGTCGTGGTATTATTAGCTGTTTCTCTACACAGAGACATTTGGCATTCATTGGCTAAGCAGCCAGCATTGCATTGTTAAAATGATATTTCAGGAAAATATGCTACTCAAGTTTTGATAGGAGTTTCCTTCCTAACTTTTTGTTTGATGTAGTGTGGAATAGCAAAATCTGCAATGAAAATAATTATAAAGTAACAAGAGGTGAGCAAAGTTTCATCTGTAGGGGTGGAGTTTTAGGGTGGAAAACAACTCATCACCTGCAATATTATGTAAATGCTTTTCAAGGCTGGAAGGTAAGGACTGGGTCACCTTCAGAATAGATGTGACAAGAATACTCCATTTTTGGTCCAACCTGAATCTGGTAAAGATAGAGCAAGCAGATGGAACAATATACTTTCTTAAAGCAGTACAAGAAACTAACCATTTTTCCAAAACCTTTAATAATGGTAATGGCAGTATTAGCCATTTCCCTACAAGAAAACATTTGGCATACATTGACCAAGCAGCTAGTCCTGCATTCTGTTGAAATAATTTTTCAGAAAAATAGGCTTCTCAAGTCTTTTATAACTCTTTCCTCTATAGATGTGTGTTAACCTTTTATTTGAAGTACTGTGGAAAGTCAACATCTTGATTATGTCATTATTTTCTCTTAGAGTTACATGTGATACTCATTTTAGTTGTTACTGCTCTTGATAGTCCTCAAGTAATGTAGTCATTTTATTTGGTAAAGTTAGTACTTTGTGATTCTATAGTGCTAGTTCAAAATCTTCAAAGAAGCATGGTCTTTGCCAAGACCCTCAGGCTTCATTTGCTTGTCATTTTTAACCATTGATCTTGGAAAGCAGTTGTATATATATATTTATATGGATCAATCAATCAATCAATCACACCCAGATGGTACATTGGGCAGCAACTTTGTTGCTGTTTCTGTCACAAACTGTTTTTTTACGGGGCAGGGTTGTTAGCCCTGTGCCCAACCCCCCAAACCTGGAGGACTGGTGGACCATTCTTGATCCTTACGTTTACAGCACCTGATATTCCCAAATGGTCACCCATTTAAGTACTGACCAGGTTCGATGTTGCTTAACTTCGGTGATTGGATGGGAACCGGTGTATTTAACATGATATATATTTATTATATTATATTTTTATATGGATACAATGGGTAAATTGTTGCTATTTTATATTTTTAATTTTGAGTAAAGTTTATGCTATATTTGATTGACATGTATAACTTTTGGAATCCTTTGGAAGTTTTGGGGCAAATTTTAACTCTCATGCCTGCAATAAAACAGTGTGTGAAAAGGATGTGTTTACCCTTGACATTACTATTATTTTGATGGCTTTTCACTTTCTCTGAAATATTTGTTGTTTTAAAAAGCAATTAATAGAATTTTAATAAAGTCCAAAAAGTGAATTTATACATTTTTCTTTGTTCTTTGAGAATTTACAACAAAAATATTAAACACTTTATTTATTAGATTGTTTATTTACCAGGATAATTTTATATTTACAACATTCTTAAAATTTAAACTAATACAATGCAATGTTTATTTTTTATCAATTTATAAAAAAGTAAATATGAAAATAAATGTTTTCTTTCGTAACTTTATAAAAGATGTCTGTGAAAAAGAAAATTTAAATAAACATAATAACGTGTACTCATCATCATCATCGTTGTTGTTGTTGTCATTTAACGTCCATTTCCATTCTAGCGTGGGTTGGATAGGGTTTTCTTGATGGCTCTTTTTCAGGCTGCCTGATTTTGTGTAAGGCCTAGCTGTAATCTCAATTTCCTTAAATTGTCTTTGATAAGTTGGGTCCATGTTTTACGTGGTCTACCTGTCATATGTAATTGTACCATTATAAAATATTTGAGTTTAAGTTTGAGTTTTGTTTAATGGCATATCAATCTCTGTGGGTTATTTAATGCCAAAAAGGTGTGGTTTTAAGGTATTGTTATTTTTTATTTTTTTAAATGTTTGGTTATAGTGAGAAGGTTGATTTAGTCAGATTTTGATGAAAAAGATGTATTCTGGTTTTGTATTTTTATAAAGCAGTTTGTAGGTAAGGTTTCCTTGATATATTTTTGTAAATAGGATTTTGTTGACAGTCAGATATATTGCTAGAATATTTTTTTCCCAAAAGCAAAAAATTGATGGTAATATTTTTTGCTTCGATTTTCTTGCTGGTAACACTTTGGTAACATTTTCTTCTTCAAAAATGTATTATTCATAATATTTTTTTCAAAAAATATTTCTATAATTTTCATTATGAAAAGTATATTTTTATACTTTCATAGTGTTTTGATCCCAGTTTGGTGGGTAACTATTTGCCCATAGCTGGGATCCGAACAAGTGCTACCACTCCATGTCAGTTTGAAACTGGGAACAACAGCAATTAAGAGGTGGTTCCACACTCCTCAAACCTCCAATTTTTTGATCAGAAGCCTTTCTGCTGGATGTAGTTTATCATCATACCCAGGAGTACAATAATTATAAAATTTGAAGAAATTAATTTTCTAGGAATTTCTTTCATGCAGCAATTCATTGATATTTCTATGAAAGTAATAAAAAATTTGTTTTCATCGTTATTTAAAATGATAAATGATAAATATTGAATTGTAGATTCAATGTCTTGATAAATTTGTAAATTTTTTTTATGATTTTGAATAAAATGATTTTTTTTTCATTTCTTTCTTTATAAAAGGTAAATAAATAAACCACTTTGAATTTGGTTCACATATTTTTATAATCTTGTAAATAAACACCACCAAGAGATTTTAAGGTAGTGAAAAATAATAGCTGTATCAAGGGAAAAACCATATTTTTTATGGGCTGTTTTTGTTATAGGCACAATTTTTTGCCTTTCCAAAATATCAATGCTGAGAAATCTTTAATCTTCAAATCAAAACTGTCTTGTAACAATAATGTTTGATACGGCATTTTATGTCATTATCTCTTACTTATTGTCATCTACATTGTATATCACTTGTTTTAGGTACACTATACCGAGCAATGGACAACTTCTCGAGGGCTGCAGATGATTTCTTCCAGTTATACCGAGACTTACCAGTCAAAAATCTCAGGTAATTTAAAAAATTTTTTCTACTTCTTGAACTGAGTGTACATACATATAGTAAATACATACGCATTTATATACATATGAATTGGGATCAAATTAAGATCAAACATGAATCAGAATCCGACAGAATCCAACATATTTCATCTTTATTAAAGATTCATCAGAGAATGAAATATGAAGAAAAAATAAATTCTTGTATTTTTATTTTTGTGTTGTTTGAGTTATGGTGTTCTGAACCTAAGAAGAGATGATGCGTTCCTTCAAAGCTCAAAAAATATACAAATTCCAAACCAAACAGAAAAAACATAAATATAGCTTTATGTATGTCAGTGTATTATGATACATAAGGTAGTATTTAATTTTTGTCAGTTGAACTTGGAATCAGTTAATTTCTTTTGAGCTTTAGAAAGACACATCATTTCTCCTTATGTTCTGGATACATATATTTATATATGTGTGTGTGTGCATAGATATTGTGCATATATATGTATGCATATATATATGAATGTGTATATATATATATATATATGTATGCATGTGTATATATATATGTATGTATATTTATATATATATAGGTTTATATGTATGCATGTGTATATATATATATGTATGTATATTTATATATATATAGGTTTATATATATGCATGTGTATGAATGTATATATATATATATATATATATATTGCTTGGGGCAATATGATTATAAAAAAATATATCTTCTTTAACATGTTTTTTTTGGCGTGAGTTTTGATTAATACAGTTAAATCGAATGATGTCACAACTAAGAGTGAAAAGAAAAATTAAATTTATTACTCTTGACATAAAATAGGGCCTAATTAAGTGATTTAAATTTAATGTGAATAAAATTAAGGTCAGATGAGAGCTTGGTTTTAATGAGGTAACAATATAGACTATTTTATCTGATTATTTTGAGCAAATATCCAAGGATGCAATGTTCATATAATCAAAATGCAATAATGGGTGAAATAGAAGATAAACAATTTAGCAGGAAGATCGTAATTGAAAGTAAATTTCCATTAGTAGTAATATTATTAGTACCTATAATATCATAGTCAATGCTCTTGACCTATTTCTGGTAACTGAAAAAGAAAGAGATGTAATTGTGATTGGTCATTTAGTATGGTATGGTGATTTTACTCACAATATTTCGGGTGATTCACTCTCTATACTTCTTCAGTTGTTTGTCATACTCAGCAAACATCTTACAATTTTGAACAAAAAATACTTTATTCAATTTACAGCAGATTGCTCTCATTCTGCTTTCTATGTTGGGCATTTCAGTGTGGTGTAATGGTTAACAAGTTTGTCTTACTAGATCAATTATGACTGAGTAAAGAGTGCAAACATTACAGAACATTTCACTCTTGGCTCTGTTCTGAGAGATGCAATGTGAGTTTTTGCATCAATTTCATAGTTGTGTGGCTGATTCAATTATTTACAAAATCAGGTGGGTCAAGAACACAGTTCTTCAAAGGACATGTAAATCTGTAAATAATATTGGTTTGTTGTGGTTTGAATCTCGCAGATGAATTGTTATTTTCGCTGATGAGGTTTGTAGTTTTAAATTTTGTATTATCGATAATTTACTTTTTTGTTTAAGACAATGAGAGTTGCATATTTTTGAATGACGTTTCAAAGTGAAGATTCAAACAATAACATTAATAGCTTCTACAAAAACCAAATGCATAGCAATTATAAACAGGATGAATCTCAAAACATGGAGACCTACCAAAACCTATCTGTAACATACTTGTTGACAACACAAATATCATAGCATCATTCACATGTAAAAATGTTTTAAAAATAATAGAAGCATTACTAATAAAAAAGAAAAACCCAACATTAAATAATATCAACTATGTACATGATAACAACATGCTTACCATGTTCAGAATTTAAAACATACACAGCACGCTAAAAACATACATAACACTACATACATTCTGTGACATGTTAAATAAAATTCATCCTCAGTAGTATAAAAGTATAGCCAAAAGTTCTCAGATAAACAAAACATTTTACAATTTTTATATAATTTATGCCCTCAAAAGAAAATATTCATACAATGACATGAAAAATTACATAAAATACTTAACCTTAACTTTGACTGTCATTTTTAATGAAGCCTATATATATATAATAATGAATTAAAAGTACATTGCGACACGGAAATTTCTATGTTTTGAGATTTCTATCTTGTCATCAAGCAATGTTAGTTTTTAGTTGTGAAAATGATTTATATTTAAATACAAGAAAGAATTTGTTTGCTATTTATGTATGTGGGAAGACATAAAATTTATGTGTGCATTCCTTTTAACTAATCAGAATAAAGATTCCCTTTGACATTTGGCCAGTAGTTTACTATTTTTAAGGAATAAAAAAGTAAATGCCAGGGAACTCAAAATCGTAAAACCTTGGGTCCTCTTTACCTGGATTTATGTATATATATATAATAAATAATAAACTTATATATAATAAATAATAATAAACTTATATGTATACATATAAGTTTATTATTAGACTTGAGGTAACAGATGTGGTTCTACTGAAGGATGCTGAGAATACCTTGGATGAAACATGTTAGCTATGAATAAGTTTTAACAAAAATAGAGATAAAAAGGATGCAACTACTTAGAATTGGAAAAAGAGTCAGTTGAAATTTCTGGAACACATCATGAGGAAAGAGGGCTTAGAGAAAGTGACACTCACAGAACATATTGAAGAGAAGAGAGACAGAGGAAAACTGCAAGTAACCCAACTAATGACCTTGTACAAATGGATGTCAGAACATGGACTAGGAGTAACAATAAGTAAGGAAAAACATTGCATAGATATATGACGGATAGGAAGTTGAAGAGAGCCATGATCATCCGTGTACTGTAAGGAGATGTCACATAAAAGAAGAAGACTGTATTGTCTGTAATAAATTTCAATGAGCGCTTAAGTCACTTCTTCAGAACTCTGCAAAGCAAGTCGCCATCATTCATAGAAGAATTTGCAGTTTAAGAATTTTTTCAGCCATCACACATTTTATCTTTCGATATTCTGTCATTTCAGTTATATTTATAGAATGGAAAGGAAAGTATAACTTAAAAAAAAATACTTTTTCTTATTTATATTTTGACATATTTAATTAAGTATAAAAAAAATTAATATTTTAGACTCAAACCAGCCAAGGACTTGCTAACACTTTGCAGGGAATTTTGTTTTGAAAGGTTGTTATTTTTTCAAAATTATTAATGAGCTATCAGTAGTACCCATAAAAAATTTCCTATTTTGATTTTCTGATGAATCATAATTTTTAAGGTAATGACTGAATAAGCTCCTTGCAAGTGAAATTCCAATATTGTATCCTTAAATATTTGATCCTGACAACTTTAACAAAATATTTCAATAACAATGATGAATATGAATGCAGATCATTATTTGAAGAAGAAAGAGGGTACAGATGAAAAGATTCAAAGTGGCAAGATTCTCCATTTCACTGAAGCAGACATTAAACACACGAGCATTTCTTTCTTTCTTTTCCTATAAAACCAAACAGTACCTCTGATATATCTTTTCATTTGTTTTGTGGGTACAAGGCAGGCAAACCCTTACTGGGTGTAATGCAAGTGTATATACTTTCTTATGATACATTTTTTAAGGTAGGCTACATATTATATCAGTGACAGAATTTCATAGGTCAGATTCTAAAGGTAGGCCACATACTATGCCAGCACTGATTGTTGTCTGCCAAGAAAAAAAATTAAACTCTATAATTACATCTCTTCTGAAACTTCACTATTGTATTCTTAAATATTTGAGTCTATCAACTTTAACAAAATATTTCAAGAAGCAATGATAAATATGGATACAGGTTATTATTTAAAGAAGTAAGAGGGTGATAAGCCACATAACAAAACTTATCATCTAAATCCTGATGAATAGAGTATGAAGCAGAATCAGGCCAGAGATAGGACAAAAACAGTGTGGGTTTGTCAAAGACACTAGAACAAGGAACATGATATTTATAATTAGGATGCTATCAGAAAGGGCAATACAAATGAAAAAAACTTGTAACTATGTTTTATAAATGTGAAGGTGTTCGACAAAGTATGTCACAAAGAATTGATAGAAATGCTTGGCAACCTCGACATATTTGGGTAAGACATTAGAGTAATCAAGAATTTCTAGTGGCAGCAAACTGACTGCATATGGGCAGGAAACGAATTTAGCAGATATACAAATACAGAAAGGGGTGTAAGACAAGGATGTGTCTTTTCACTGGATCTTTTCAACTTGTACAGTGAGACTATTCTGAGAACCCTAGAAGTTATGCCAGGATTCATCATCAGAGGCCACAATCTGAACAACCTAAGGTACACAGATGATACAGTGCAGGCACAGAAAGAAAACTACAAGACTTCCTATAAAAGGTAACTGAAGAGAGTGAAAAGAAAGGACTACAAATAAACTGCAAGAAAACTGGATACATGGTCATCAGCAAAAAGAGCAGCCCAAAATGCCAAATAAAGGTGGGTGATAATAAAATCAAGCAGGTACAAAAATCTAAATACCAGAGAAGTCTTCTAACAGAAGATGGAAAGTGCGACAGAGATCTGAAAGCAAATTGGCATGGTGAAGGACATATTCCATAAGCTGAGTAGAGTATTAAGTGATAGAAACATTTTGCTAGAAACAAAGAAGAGAGTGCTGGATTGCTATGTGATGTCAGTTCTTCAATATGGCAGTGAATGCTGAACAATATCATCAAAGATGAAGGAAAAACTTGAAACAGCTGAAATGTAGTTCTACCAAAGGATGCTCTGGATATCATGGACCAAGCATGTGAGCAAAAATGAGGTTTTGGAAAGAATGGCAATGAAAAGGAAATTAATATTGAGCACCAGGAAGAGATAGTTAAAGTTCCTAAGACATGCAACAAGGAAGGAGGGTTTGGAGAATCTGATACTCACAGGCCAGTTAGAGGGAAAGAGAGCCAGGGGAAAGCAACAGATAACATACTTGATAGGCCTTAGTAGGTGGATGGCAGAGAAGTGGTTGAGTGGTATAGCATGAGAAGGAGTGCTAAGAACCCCCAGGGATAGGGAGACATGGAAGGCCATGATTGTCTACACCCTGAAAAGACATGGCACATAGAAGAAGAATAAGAGGGTACAAATGAAAAGATTCAGAATTGACAATAATAATCATCTCTTGCTAAGCACTTAGATGATGTCGGTATTGCCTTGGTATAGGCTTGCTGTCTTTGAATGCTTTTGTCATTCACTTGTAGTACCTATGAAAATTGTTTTTAACAGGGTGCTAACTAAGGTAAAAACAGATTTATAATGTGACTAGCAGTATAGCCCGGTGTTGCTCAGGTGTAATGAAAGCTTTAAAACTAATCTATGGTTCTGGAGCTCAGACTCTTTGAATGTTGGCACAAAAGACTAAAAAGCAATAGTTGTTTCCAGTTAAAGTGAAACCATAGACTCAAAGAAAAAATGAATGGATGTAAGTCAAATTTTGATTTCCTGGTATCGATATCAAATAAGTTTTTTTGTTGTAAACTGAATCATATATATATATATATATATATATATATATACACACATATATATTATCAATTTTCTGCACTATTGTAAGAACTGCAACCTTGGAACTTCTGAATATTGTTTCTTATGTCTTTGTTTATGAGTGTATCAAATTTGATTAAAATCTGACCACTCCTTCTATAACCTGATTTTTTCAATTATCAATTTTTGATTTTTATCGGCGGTACCTCGACACAAAATCTAGCTAAGAACACTGGCAGATGCTTATAGTACAACTGTGTAAATTTTCAAGAAAATCGGTTCAGCCATTTTGGAGTCTATAGGTAACGGGTACACATACACACACACACACACACACATACATACATACACACACACATACACAGACAAAGTTCCATTTATAAATTAGTTTAGATTAGATTAGATTTAGATTAGATAATTATGATAGCCTATATATATATATATATTCCTTTCTTTCTCTCACTGAAACCAAATGGCATTTCTGATATGTCTTAGCCACTTTCTTCATAACAAATATGGGAATGATCCATTATTTATAAGGTATTGGCAGGACATAACATACACACTAATTCACTAAGGAATGAAGGAAGAAGCCAAATTATAAAAGTACACTAGTTTTTCTGATTAACTTGAAATCACTTTTAATCAATAAAATTATGTAGAAATTAATGTATTTTCGAGTGATGTTTCTAGAAATTAAAATTGATCATAATTTTTTAATTTTCCAGTGCTTCCTCTCAAATATTATTTCAAATGAGCTATGACAATTTTAGGAATGAGTTGTATTGGCAAATAGAAGGAATTGCCATTTGACACGTAATTCTGTTAGAAATAAAATTAATTTTTTCTGTCATTATTTTATTTAAATTTCTTTTTTTTATTTCAGTGAATATGAAATACATTTAATCAATCATCAACTGATTCGTCTGTCTCGAGCATTTATAGTCGACCGTGGTCTTCCTGGCCAGCCCCATTACAAGTAAGGCCATTATTTTTGTTATAGCCAAATGCTATATAATAAAAAAAATAACAATCCTAAGATTTCTCTTTGGTATTAAAATATCTTCTTGTTATAATTGTTATAATAAAATGAAATTTGTTGTATGACTCATGTGATAATTTTTTAAATACGACTTTTTGTTAAAATGATTCTGCACTTTGACACTTTTTTCTTTGTTTTGAAAAAAAAATTGTTTCTCTGACTGGAAAATCAGGAAAAGTGGGTCTTTAACAATGGTTAAACTATATGAAGGTTTTAAAAATAAATAATAAGTAACAATTCCTACTTGTGAAGACTGCAACATTGTTCCAATGGGTAGGATATTTTAATAAAAAATTGACTCTGAAAGGATGGCAGAATTATTTTCTATACAGAAAACGTTTGACATTTATTGACTGAACCATGTTACTGTTGGTTGAAATGTATGAAATCTTTTCTTTTAAAACAGTTTTTCAGCAAAATAGGTTTCTCAAGTCTATTGTTATCGCTTTTCATGAATTCATAGGAGTTTCCTTTCCAACCTTTTGTTTGAAATAATGTGGAAAATCATCATCTTGATTATATCATTATATTCTATTTGAGTTATATGTGATATTCATTTTAGTTGTTGCTACTATCTTCAAGTGATGTGGTTTTTTAGTAAAGTTCTTTGTGATTCTGTAGTACCAGTCTTTCAGATCTGATGAAGGATAGTCTTCCTTAAGACTAGAAGGATTCATTCATTTGAAGCCACTGATCTGAGAAAAAAAGGCTGTATATAATTCACAGTTTAGACATTTCTTAATGAGTTTGATATCATGCAGGACATTAACATGAATATTGTGTTTTTTCCGCCTGAATCCATCTTCATGAATTTGTGGATATTTTTGGTGTTTTCCGGAACAACTGCCAATTTTGGGCGACTTGAGCATTCAGCATCGTTTGTGCCTGTATGACTGTGTTTAAAGTCAGCATACTACCTCTTAATCATTGTTTCTGATAAAGCAGAGTCCAAATAACACTTATCAAGCCATTGCTTTGCTTGAACAGTATTTTTTCCCATCACAAAGCAATACTTTATCAATATACAAAATTCAAATTTTTCCATTGTTTTGAAAATTGCAACAGTAGCTTAATTTAAATAACTGTAATTTGTAAGCTAATCATCCAACTGAGATCAAATTTTGTCACGTGCCATTTGAAGATTAGTAATGGATTTTTTTTTAATGGTACCATCTATGTGTCAGGCCCGGGACTTATTGAGTTATGTGTTCTATATATATAGATAAATATGGTTAGACTGTGATGATGCTTAGCGCCAAAATTGCTGTTTTTTTTCAGTTAGAAAAACATTTTTGGCATGCAGGTTTTTTTATCATAAAAGCAGTTAATCACCTGCAGCTACGACAGTACACTAAAAAAACGTCAACACAATAAAACAATAAAAATCTGCAAATCACTCACATACAAATATATCAATTTACACCAAACTTCATGTAAATAAGAAAAAACTAGAAAACTGTAGCAGAAAAAACAAAATCCCTGAAGAGTGAAGACATCACAGTAATGCCAAAACTTTGAAGTCAGCATAAATCTGCTCAGCAAAGTGACTAACTTCTCCACATACTCACTCTCTCTCTCTCTCTCTATATATATATATATATATATGTGTGTGTGTATATATATATATATATATATATATATATATATATATATATATATATAAAAGTGACGAGGGTGAACGTTGTGTAAGTATTTGATTGTTTGATAAATTCGACTTAGTGTCTGCATTTTGCAGTCTACCTTGACAGAAGTTGCGCTCAGATATTGATCAAAATTTTAGAACGCTAACGACACCTTGAAATTTTTCAGAAAGTCAAAATTAGGGGTAGAAAAATATATATTATCACCCCGCAAAGTCAAGGATCAGTTTATGTATTGATTATAATATAGAATAGCTCACCCCACTTTATATTATCCACATATGTTGCCCCCTCCCTCCTAATCCAATACAGACATTCTACATTGTTATCTATATCTTTAAAAGTGACAAGGGTGGACGTTGTGTAAATATTTGCTATGTAAATTTATCATATGTTTTTTATTCTTATTATTCCTTAAACTACCCGAGTGAAACCGGGTTAAACTGCTAGTATATATATATATGTATGCATCGCTCATTCAGTAATGAATTAGAGCACTCTGGTTATTGGGCATGTATAATGATAATATACATGCTAAAAAGTCTGCCTTCTTCTACTGAGCGCCCATAGCCCAGAGGTAGAATTGCCGACTGATGCCAAGTTGGTCGGGTTTCAATCCTGTGTTAAAAGCAATCGGAGTCTAACCGTACTGATAAGCTGTGATACAGCGAAACAGATCTGTCTGCGGATGAATATATATATATATATATATATATATATATATGAAATGAATTGTTTGAATATTATTTTTTATTGATACTCGTATTTAAGTAGATATTCTGTTTTTAATGAAACAGTATTATATATTATTTCTACTGGCCTGATTATTTACGATAAATTTTTATTATGAAAATGTGTGCCAAATATCTACTTAAATATCAGTATTGATAAAAAATAATGTTCAAACAATTCATTTCAAATTGTCGGTTGCTTATAACCAAGTTTCATTAATATATATATATATATATATATATAATGTATATAGAAACTTACTGGTCACTTAAATAAGTACAAGTGTACAAATACACTTTCATGTAAATTTCTAATTAAGCAATGATGTGGCATAACTTTAATGTAATTTAGAGATATTTATAGCCACCCACTGAATTTCATTTTATACATTAATATGGAAAAGAAAAGTGACTTTGAATTTGGCATGTTTGTTGATGCCAGTCATACAGATTTGTGTATTTCAAAATTAAAAAATGATTGATCTGCCATCTTTAGAAGTTACAGAGAATGGTTAGAAAATGAATGAAAAAATCCAGTGAGTGGCAATTCTGTGGGCAGAAACCACTTGTTAATTATTGAAGTTGGATGAGAATGATCTGGTTCAAGCAGATAGAAAGGCAACAGTAGCTCAAATGATCACACTTCAACAGAGCTATACAAAATACTCATCATGTTGAGCCTTGGGTTAGATGGGCTACAGCAGCAGAAGATCACAGTAGGTGCCACTCCTCTAAGGTAAAGAAGAAAAATGTAGAGGATCACAAAATATGTAGGATAGAAGATTGTAAAAATGTAAGCAACGTCTGATGAGTCTTGATTTCTACTGCAACATTGGATGGTATGGTCAGAATTTGAAATAAACAATATGGAGAATATGGATTCATTCTGCTTTCTATCAATAGCTCAGGCTGATGGGGATGATGTAATGAAATGTAGAATATTTTCTTAACATACATTGGAGCCCTTGTTACCAATAAGAGAGTGTTTACATATTTCAGCCAACTTAGGTATTGTTGCTAACTATATGCCTCAATTTATGATTATAGTGTACATATCCTTTGGTTGCTATCACTCTTAGGACAACTTACCATATCTCAAATTGAAAATAGTGACAGATTAATTTACAAAACATAGCAAAAGGCATTATGTGGCTATAAATTCTATGCTAACAAATTCTTTTCTCGTACTTTTATTTATAATCATTTATAAATCTACCATTCATTCATGTAATGAATACTGTTGCCATATCTGGTTAAATGCTCTTACTATTTATCATCACTTTTCTTGAGATGAAATGATAAAAAAAACGTAAATTAAAATGATGAGAATATCGCCCGGTTCATAAATAGACTAAACTATCGCCCGGTTCACACTCCACCCTCATCTATTGAACAAGTGAAGAGGATCATCCCTTGTTCCCTGTTTAGGATGTGGTTTCCGGCTTTCTTTTTTCCAATCTTGTCACTCTTACGTAGCCCCCTGCACATCAGTGGCATTACTGCCTTGCTCGGGGTGATATGATTAAAAAAAAAAACAACAACACCCTGAAGGATAATTTTCACCTGGGTACAGTATCTGCATTCCTTAGATTATAACATTTTGACCAATTTAAAAAAAAAATAATTCCTGTAATTTTGGCTTTCTATCAGCATGGCTGATACTAATCTCCAGGATAATGACTTTTTTGGGGGCTAACATTTTCCGCTGGCATGAAGTGGAAATGTTATATTGAATCAGTTGCTAGTCCTGCAGGTAGGAACATTGGTTCACTGTGTTGTGCTAGACAATTTTCTCAGCAGAATATATCTGGTCTGGTGCTTTTGCT
Source organism: Ascarosepion bandense (assembly GCA_037127315.1). Lineage (NCBI taxonomy): Eukaryota > Metazoa > Mollusca > Cephalopoda > Sepiida > Sepiidae > Ascarosepion > Ascarosepion bandense. Next base: position 264,179 of record JBBBDQ010000217.1, read on the forward strand.
GTGTATTTAGAGTTTATGGATAAAATACAAAGAAGAATCCTTAAAGTTATTAGTCCTTATCTAGCATCTCATTTCAGTGACTTTATCACTGTTGTATTGTAGCTTCCCTGTGCCTTTTCTGTAAATATTTTCATGGTAATTGTTCTGTTGAGCTTTGGTACTTAAACTTTATGAATTTAAGCTCAGTATAGATTAGTGGATGTGCGTTGTGGTGCAGTGGATAACGGCCCAGAATGAGAAATCGGGGAGCCAAGTTCAAATTCCAGTTGAATTCATTGCATTCACTTACGTGCAAATACCCTTGGGAAAGGTATTAATCCATCTCTTCCCTCCAGTTATGGGCTAAATAACAGGACAGATTGGGTTCTATAGCCTTGGCAGGCAACCAGTCTACTGCAGAAAGCAATGGCAACCTACTGTGGGATAATCTTCTGCCCAGTCAGTCATGTCTCTTTCGAGACATGATCGTCCAAGCATGTTTCACGTATGGCACTTAACTGACTGATAGATTAGCCGATCATCTAACATTTGAAATGGGTTAATGGAACCGTAAGTTCTATACTAGTTGTTTCTTCTTACATGCTTGCTATCCTTTACCTTTACAAGAGCCAAATCAGAACAAAAGTGGGGTACTGTTATCATATTTGGACAGGAACTGCCCAGTCCTCCAGTCTCGATAGAGTTCAAAAGCATCACTGATTCTTTGTGGGTGACAAATTATTTTCCACCCTCCAAACTCTCACACACAGGTGGGATGTGGCTAACCTCACACTGCTCTATCATTACTTCTATAAAAAGTCCTTGGATGAACTATATTCCTTGATCTGGCCAGTTCTAACTTTCATGGACATAACCTCCATGCCATTTATATTGTAGCAAACCACTTCCCACTGTTTTCCATTGGTGAGAAATCCCACTTGAACAGCTTCTTTCCATGAAACATTATGTGGAACCAACTCCCAAGAGGATGTTTCCTTGATCACTACAATCTTAACCTGTTCAAGTCTAGGGTTAATCAATATCTTACTCTCCTATTCGCTTATACTGCCTCTTAGTGTAACCTTCTACCTAGAGTGGACCTTGGGCCTTGTAAAGTATGAAACTCACTCTGAAAGTAAGTTCTACTCGGAAAGATTCTTTCCATGAGCCACTGCTATGCAGAACCGATTCCCAAGAGGGTTTTTCCTTGTTCACTACAATCTTAACCTGTTCAAGTCTAGAGTAAATTGATATCTTAGTCTCTTATTCGCATAAACTGCCTCTTACTGTAACCCTCTACCTCAAGTGGCCCTGGCTCTTGTACTGGGTGATTCACTTTGTTAAAATATAAATGTGTCAATTATGGTGCATAGTTAAATTAAGTTAAAAAAGGTAGAATGATTATACTGTGCCAATCTTTAAAAGTAATGGACTGTTCACTCTTTTACCCTCTACCCAAGTGGCTTCTGGGCCTTGTAAAGGGTGAACCTTAATGTAAAAAACCAAAAACTTCTCACTTGTGGAACTTTCTTCTGGCTTCTTGCTTTCTAATCAACTTTGATATTCAAAAATTAAATTTAAATGCAATTTAAATTGTTATCTTCTTTCTTTTTAATTTTTGTTCTTTTATTGTTTGCTTTCATTAATAATATTTTTCTTTCCTTCATATTCTCTTGCACTCAATAACCCTCTTGCGTCTTAGTGGCATTATTACCTTGCTGGAGTGAAATGGTTAAATAGAAACACACATTCTAGGCACTACAATCTTAATTCCCATCTGTATAATTATTGAATCCAATTATGCTTTATAGAATTACTTTTGTCCTGTATGAAGTCGAAGAATCTGTCAACTCTCTTGGAGCCAATTATATGAATAAATAATAAAGTACAAGCCTCAAATTAATATTGACATATTAAATATGTTTAAGTTTCTCATATGTGAATAAAATATTTATTTCTTCATTTTCAAGTTACTACCTAATTTTCAGACAGACAAGTTTTATAGAGATATTTTAATGGAAGTCCTTTCTTGTGTGGAAAACTGAGTGAGAATTTTGGCTTGATGCTTTCCCAAGAAAGGGGATATTGGCCAAGAATATTTACAAATGTAAAAATGTAAACCTGGGTTAAAAAAAAAAAAGGAAAGTCCAAATGGTGATCTCAGCATGACCGTCCCCAACACTATTTGGTCACAAAGACTTAACTGTTTCCACTTCCACTAATCAAAGTTAGTGTCACCAAATCATTCTTGCTTGAATATTCATTCAAGAATCCACCAGAAGACTTTACCAGTATTGGTATAGTTGAAATAAAAACTTTTGACTGTTTTTTTATTTCTTAATTCTTTTGTTTTTTTTCATTTTGTGATTTCACTGTACCATGTTATCATATTTCTAAATTCTTTTTTTTTTTTACATTGTTTTATATTTTCTCTTATTTCTTGGACATTAATTTATTGTTAATTCTCAATATTACATTTTATTGGAAGTCCTTCTTTGCAAGGAAACAGAATAGGAATTTTGGCTTGATGCTTTTCTAAGAAAGTAGATATTGGGACTTATACTAAGTTAAAAGTTTTTTAACTTGCATTTTAATTTGCTTCATTCAATTGTGTGTCCATATATATATATATATATATATATATATTAAATTTCAAGCTCGGCATTTGTTTGTGGTGGCTGAATGGTTGATCTTTGTATCTTGAAAAAAATAAAATTCTTTTGATAGAAGCCTAAAAAAAAAAGAAAACTAGCTAGATCCCTGAGAAAATAGAGTATTCACTCCCACCATACAATCACCACCCTTAAGCAATCGAAGTGTCCCTTGTAATCCCTCATGTCATATCACTGTAAATTTTTTTATTTAATTTTCTTTTCTGATATTCTCACTTCTCCTTCCTTCCTTGCCCTGCATTGTCTTTTCTCCATAGCTATTAATTTAAACTGCTCACTTTTACCCCCTCCTGAATGTGCTTACTTGACATCAGAACTAAGTCATAATTTAATTCTTTCATACTTTATGTTCTTTTCTTCTTTTTTTAAAGGTTATAGATAGGCCTGAACTGCTTGTATGTTTATTGAACAGGAGTAGAGATTCATAACTTGTTCTCTGTATATGATTTACCAGTTCTTTCTTTTACCAAGGCCACAGTGGTTTAGCTGTTTTAACTTTTTAGTGATCAGACTGTCCAGTGGCTGTGAATTTTCATTGCGAGGATTCTGGGTTGGTAGTCTGCTAGCTGCTAATTCTGACTGGTTATTGGGAGTCTGAACTATTTGGTAGCACTTAGAGAGGCTACTCTGATCAACAGTCATATAATATTGGGGTATGTGTAGTGCCATATTGTGCATGGGTAGCTGTCCCTGCATGCATTTTCAGTGGGCAACCCTGAGGCCACACTATGTTCTGTTTTCAGCCATGCTCTGGCTGGTTTGTATTATCATTGATGAAAGATAATGACAATTATGGTGGTCATTTCTCTCTCCTCAAAATGAATCTCATTGAAAACACAACAAAAAGAAATACAACTAAACCAGTAAACAAAAAAAAATCTACCCCTCCTCAGTCTTTCTTTCATTAATATTTGTAGCATCCATTCCAACTTTTGCAGCATAGAATCTTTCCTCTTGGAAAGGTTGCCAGATATCTTTCCCCTCTGTTAAACTAACTTAAATCCTTTCACTGTTACCAATGAATTCTTGGTTCCAGGCTACCTTCACCATTGTTGAAAAGATGGTGTTTGCATCTTCTCATGGCCAGGGAATTGTCTCTTCAGAATCCTGACTACTACTTCATGTGCTTCTGTTTTTCATTCCTGAACTCTGTTATCTATCTTATTTTTCTTTATTGCTGCCCCTCTTCCCAGTACTGAAGTATATTAGACATAATAACTGACAATATAGAAAAGTCACTTTCACTCTATTCATTTATGAACATCTTTGTCTTTGATGACTTTAATGATCACTATGACATGTGACTGAAACATTCTAAAGGAAGAAAATAAGTGCTTACCTTGCTTAACAAAATAACCATGTGTTGTGTGTAGTTTCTACCAAACAAACAAACCTGAACTCTCTCTCTCTTTCCCTCTCTCTCTTTAGCTTTCTTTTACCTCCTTGTTCTCATAGAGAGACTGGCAACTCATGGAAATTTTGGTTGACCAGTTTTGGGTGCTTTAGGACTATATAAACTCTTGTTGTTTGGCGATGCATACAGGTTCTTTTTAGTGATCTAGTAGCTGAATTTTAAGAATTGTCTGCTATATTTTGTGAATTTTGAACCTGAAAACACTCTTTCTGCCCCATTCAATTTTATAAAAAATTATTACCTCATTAATACTGTAGAATGAATGGCCATAGTTAAATTAAAAATAAATAGTAGAACTGCCTTACAAACAGAATTGACAAAGTTCATAATAAGCAATAACAAAAAAACAAAACAAAAGGAAATAAAAGAACAGGGCAAAAATAATATAAAACAATTAAACAATATATGTAAGGCAAGTTAACAGTAATAAGGCAAAACAACACAAATATGGTAAACTGTTCACAAACTAAGAATTGAGGTTGACGTACAAGAGCAAGTTCAGATAAATAAATGTTGTGTTTTGATGTCAGACAGGGACTGAGTCAGATGACAAGTGGTCTGTCCTATTGGCTAAGAAGAAATCCCAGAATGCATTTGTGTGTTTCTGTCTATAAATAGGTGAGAGAAATTATTTTGTATTCATTCCCACTTCAGATTTTGATTCTGCTTACAGCAGCTGTGGTTATTTTTGTTGGGTAGACAGATCCTACTAATATATTTTAATTTGAATATTTTGTTAAATTTTACTTTCGTTTTTGGGTTGAAGTATATTAGACATAATAACTGACAATATAGAAAAGTCACTTTCACTCTATTCATTTACGAACATCTTTGTCTTTGATGACTTTAATGATCACTATGACATGTGACTGAAACATTCTAAAGGAAGGGCATTTTGAACAGTATGAAATTTTTTTTGTAGAATCCCTGTGTCTTGTGGTATATGTTGGATCGCAATGGATAAATTCTTGTGGTAAAGGAATAAAGTGTAATAGATAAATGGGTCATGAATCTGATTAGCTAGGTATGAGTTAATAAGTGTTGACCAGCCACTTCCCCCTTCTCTTTTGCTCCTGGGCTAAAATTATTAAATCATTAATAAATAAATAATCATTCCCACAAATACCAACAAACCAAAAAATACCCACCATAAAATTTACTATTAATTGTGAGAAGTAAAATAAAAATCCAGTATTAGTTATAAAAAGTAAAATAAAAATCTAGTACTTATTATGAAAAGTAAAATAAAAATCTGGTATCAATTATGAAAAGTAAAATAAACACCCAATATTAATTATAAAAAGTGAAATAAAAATCTAGTATTAGTTATAAAAAGTAAAATAAAAATCTGGTATTAATTATGAAAAGTAAAATAGACATCCAGTATTAATCATAAAAAGTAAAATAAAAGTTCAGTATTAATTATGAAAAGTAAAAAAAAATCTAGTATTAATTATGACAAATTAAATAAAAATCTAGTAGTAATTATAAAAAGTAAAATAAAAATCTAATATTAATTATGGGCTTATAACAATTGAAAGTTTCTACCTATAACCACTTGATACTGTCATTTTTTTAGAGGGAAGACATTGATAACTTATTAATATAAGTGCTTTCTCTAAGTTCTTTAATTACTGTCATCCATGATCATGATACATAAAAAAAGAAGACAACCTTTAATCACAGATTAAAAATTGTCACATTTTATTGAAAATATTGTGTCCCCATTTGTTTTGTTCACTGTCATTGTAAGAATTGAATTCTCTGAAGGTCATTCAAAGATTTGCAGGAGTTATTGTTAATAAAATTTGCCATAATTTATGGATAAAGTGCAGCGATCAGTTTATGTATTGATTATAATAGAGAATCAGTCTCCCAAATGTATATTAAATAGCAACAACAGTCCATGATGGTCACGAAGTAAGGGATTGAAGGTAATGTTGACAACGTTCCTGGATATCTGTTGACCATGTCCGTCATAGTATATGGATATAGAGTATCCTCACCACACGTAATCTGTTCAATGAAACAATGTCAAAGACCATCACTCTCAGATCAGACACTCTCCAGAATTAGATTTGAACTTCAATACTCGGAAAAATATGGCCACCTTTTATACATGTTGCATTGAATATTTTGAGCTTGCTGATTGGTTAAGCCTTCTATTGGTAAACTATAAAATGGGTTGACTCATGGGGTTCTGCACAGTATATCTTCTTCCATGTGCCCTGTCCCTTCAGGACATAGGCGATCAGGGCTTTCCACGTCTCCCTATCCCTGGTGGCTCTTAGCACACCTTCTCCTGTTACTCCATACAACCCTTGTTCCATCATCCACCTGATCAGGCTCTTCAAATAGGTTATCCGTTGCTTTTTCCTGTCTCCTTTTCCCTCTATCTGGCCAGTTAGTATCAGGTTCTCTAAGCCCTCCTTTCTCATTGCATGTCCCAGGAACTTCAGCTGTCTCTTCCTGATGCTCAGTATTAATTTCCTTTTGGTTTCCATAATCTCTTAAATCTCATCATTGCTCACATGCTTGATCCATGATATTTGCAACATCCTTCTGTAGAATCACATTTCAGTTGCTTCAAGTTTTTCCTTCATCTTTGATGTCCATATTGTCCAGCCAGCATTCACTGCCATATTGAAGAACTTACAACACATAGCAATCCAGTACTCTCTTCTTTGTTTTTAGAAAAATTGACATAAGGTACCAAAAAGTCCAACAGTTATAACTCTGAATAAATGATTATAAACTCCCTAACGTTTACATATAGAAAAATACTTGTAAAAATGAGAAACAGCAAGATGTAGGAACAACAACAGACGTATTATTTTATTATCAGGTTGTTATTTTTTTTAATTTTTTTTATTTTTAATCATTTCACCCTGAGCAAGGCGGAAATGCCACTGATGTGCAGGGGGTTACATAAATGTAAAAAGATTAATTAGAAAAGAATGAGGAGTACAAGCTAGTTAGAAAGGAACTATAGAAAGCTGAGAAAGCAGGTGCGATGACAGATACATAGGTGGAGAGAAAGGGAAGGTTATACAGGGGAGGGGAGAGAGCTAGAGGCCAGTGGTTAGTAGATGAGTATTAACTTTGCATTTAAATTTCTGGAGGTTGTAGTCGTCAGGAAAGCAAGAATACGGGAGTGAGTTCCACAGGCGGGAAGTGCGAGAGAGGAAGCTGCAGGAGTAGAATTGTCGTCTGCATTTGGCTAACCTAACTGTGAATGGGTGGGACCCAGTTGCCAGTCTGGTTGCACGGGTAAACACCTGTTGAGGAGGCATCAGTGACTTAAGCTCATCCGAGCAGAAGCCATGAAAGTATTTATAGAAGAGACAGAGGGAGGCCACATTTCGATGATGGGAAAGTGGCTGCAGTCGAACCGCCAGATCAGTGCCTATCACATTACAGACTCTCCTTTGGAGCTTGTCAAGAACACTGAGGAGAATGGCAGGGGCACTTGACCATAAATGGCAGCAGTACTCCATGCACGGACGGATGGTTGACTTGTATATATGCAGGATGGATTCAGGTGGAAAAAACATCCTGGATCGACATAGTGACCCAATCTTCTTAGCAGTAGATTTTGCTATGGATTCAATATAGTGCTTCCATTTGAGGTCTGAGGACAGGGTAAGTCCGAGGAGGCGTAGTGTATTACTCTCCGGGAGAATCACCTGGTCCATGCTTATGGGAGGCAGAAGAGGTTGCCTGTAATGGTTGACAGACAAGAGCTTGGTCTTAGACGAATTGAAGTTGACAAGCCACTTCTTGCCCCAGTTCACCACAGAGTGTAGATCCCGCTCAAGGTCAGCAGTGAGATTATGTCTGTCCGCCACGACAGGTTTCTTACTGGAGCGGGAGTATATTGTAGTGTCATCTGCGTAGATGCCTACTTGGGACTTGATCTCATCTGGGAGGTCGTTGATGAAAATAAGGAAGAGCGTCGGGCCCAGGATAGAGCCCTGTGGGACACCAGCATTCGTGCTGTAGGATGAAGAGGCACGCCCATTCAGAACGACCTTCATTTTGCGGTTATTTAAGAAAGATTGAATTAGGTCAAGCAGGCGACTGGTAATACCATAACCGCGTAGTTTGCATAGGAGGCCAGGGTGCCAAACCCTGTCGAAAGCCTTGGAGATGTCCAGAGCAAACGCACGAGCCTCGTCAGACTCATCAAGGGCCTGTAGCATGTACTCCGTTACAGTTGTTAGCAGGTCGGCCGTGGACCTGTCAAAGCGGAATCCATATTGCCTGTCGGAGAACAGTTTGTGGGCGGTGAGATGATGAACTATTTCAGCATTGATTATAGCCTCGAATACTTTCCCGAATATCAGTAGAAGACTGATAGGGCGATAGTTGGATGGGTCTGAGGGTTCACCACAATTCTTAAAGACAGGAACGACTTAGGAGAATTTCCAGCATGCAGGAAAGCAGGAAGCAGAAAGGCGTGTTATTGGAGATACGAGAGACACTAATACTGAGTGTTACATGTTAAGTGTAACAGAAGAAAAAAATGATTGATCAAAACTCAGAGATAAAAATCACATACAAATATTTAATTTACAAAATCATTAAATAAAAATATTTACAAATATACAGTTTTTGCATTCAAAAAGAAAAACAGAGTTTACTACTGGCAGGTGAAGTGTTACGAAGGGGAAGGAAGAGTCAAATATCTTTACCCAGTTAAGATAGCAAAGAAGTTTAAGTGCTATACTTTTTGCAAATCTTTAAATGTGTATATAAAGAAAAATTTCCAGTATGGTCAATGAAAAGATCAAAAATATCTATTTACCCTAAGAAAAATCGCCGACCAACTAAAACCTGAAAGAGAAACTATAGTTCCATGAGGTTCTCTTTCAGGTTTTAGTTGGTCAGCGATTTTTCTTAGAGATTCTTTCAGCTGGACATAAATCCGTGAATCAAAGCCAGAGTTGATAATGTCAGCAAATCCTGTTAACGACTAGCTACTTTATTCACAAAACCTCTTTTTATAGGGGCTAACACCTAATTTGCTTATTCTAGAATCTTTTAGAATTCTCTCGATTTTTACTGGAACATTCTGGCACCTTCCAAAACGTTCTATTCCTAATTTCTCTATTTTTTATGACTACTTCATGAATTAAAACTTTTTTTGTAATAACAAGTAGGACTCAATAGAATAGTAACTTTTTAGTCATTATTAATATTATTTTTATATATATATGGATCCTCGTAACACTGAGTAAAACTTCAAGTTTGGGAATCAAATGTCAATCAAATATCGATCAGAATCTGACAGAATGATACGATAAAGAATAGGTAAAATGTATAGAGTCTTTCTTGTAATTTTTTTTTATAGATGTGTGTAATGAGTTTCCAATTCAATTGGAAAACTCCAAGAAGTATCAGGGGTTTTCTTATTTCAAACATTTGTTGAGTCCTAAGAGATAAATGTCAATATTATGGGCTGAAAAAGAAAAGGAGATGGAATTTTTGTTGACACATGTGTTAATGACCTGCCCGTGTGAACTGCCTCTCTGATAATGAGAATGTCATGTGTGTGTGTGTGTATGTAGAAAAAAGTTTGGTTAACTCTTATTGGTTTAGAAAGTGAATTAATGATAATTATAATTGTTATAATTATTTTATTATAATTATTTTTGACACAATAAATAATTTTTATTTATTTTTTTATGCACATGACACCTTGACAGTATAAATATTTTTTTTATTATTTATTTTTTTATGGACAGAACAAAGGTATATCCTTTCTACTTGTTGAAAATATTTGAAAATTTGTCCATGTCAAATTTCAATAAATTCTGATATTCATAAGTAATTTCTTTTTTAATTTTTTAAATTCTTTCCTCATTGATTTCTTTTTTAATTTTTTTCTACTCTTTCCTCACTGATTCTGTCTACATGCATTTATTCACTATTTTTCTACACTCCTTTATTCACACTTTCTTTCTATACTTACTTTCTTTCTTTTCATCACTCATTCATTCACTCTTTGTTTCCTCACTCTTTCATTCACCCTTTTCCCCACTCATTCATTCACTCTTTCTTCGCTCATTCATTCAATCTTTCATTCTTTCTTTACACCTTAGGCCTCTCTTGCTTTCCATACTCATTAATTCACCCTTTTTTCATTCATTCATTCATTCATTCATTCACACTTTCTTTCTAGACTTAATCATTCAGTCTTTCTTTTCTCATGCCTTCATTCATTCGTGCTTTCTCATTTGTTCAATTATCCTTTCTTTCTTCACTCATTCATTCATCCTTTATTTCTTCACTCATTCATTCACCTTTTCTTTTCTCACTCTTTCATTTATTTACCCCTTCATTCTTCTCTTATTCATTCACTCTTTCATTCCATGTTTGCTACTGATTATTTCTTAATTCTTTACTTGTTTTATAAACTTTTTTTTGTTTTTTGCTTTTGTTTTAGAAACGTTCTGATGTCGCCTCACCCGGACAATATAAATGAACAGCTTATATTTCCTGGGGTAATTTCAGCAACAATGACCGGAGAGAGTAGCGGAGATTTCACCACCCTTAAGGAGCAATTGGCAGTCCTAGTGCTTGCTTTCCAGACAGCGCAGGATGTTCTAAGTGATGGCCTCATTGGTCGGGATGAATGGTAACTTTCTGGAAAGGGCCTCCAACCTTGCTGCCACAGAGAAAGAAAGAAAGAAAGAAAGAAAGAATAAACCTTGATGTGTGTGTATGTGTTGTTGATGGTCTACCATCACATACTCCCTAACTGTCGACCTACTAACATCTCTTATTTTTACACACTCTTGTAAAGATATATACACAGTGATTTGCTACATCGAAGACATATTTTCTTATTATTTTTTTCTGAATTCACTTTTTGGTACATCCCCAATGTTTAAAGAAAAAAAAGAAAATCTTTTAAAAAAACTAAAAATAAAAAGGGAACGAAGAGTTTTAAGGGCGAAAAATAAAATAACAAAGAAGGATTTGATATCAGAAAAAAGAAATTTATGAAGTCAAATTATTCATTCATTATAAAAGAAAACAAAACTAAAAATTAAGATAAAAAAGACACAAATAGACCTAAAACAATTATTATTAATAAAAAAAGCAAAAAAAAAAGCCAAGATCTAGGTAGAATGATTGATATATGAAAGAAAAGAGTGAGGAAAAACAGTGGGAATTAAGGAGACTAATGGTGAAAAAAAAAACAGGAAAGCGTTAATGAAGAAACAAATAAAGAAAGAATGAGTTGATGGAAAAAAAAGAGTTGCTGAAGAAGAAAATAATAAAGAAAACTGATTTTGTAATGTTAAAAGTTGAGGTAACTGCCAATGGAAATTTGACTTGAATGTCAAACCTTTAGTCTTCGCAATGAAAATGGAATATAGGTGTTATGAAAAGAAAGAACCGGAAATTTCTCAAAGTTCTAAAGGAACAAAGCCAAAACAGGAACAACAATAAAAACATAGATTTGTTTTATAAAGATATATTGCCACTGGAAAGTACTTATGAAAGAAAAACAATCGGGGGAAAAAAGAAATAAGAAAATAAAAAAAACAATTAAAACCAAAGCATTTTGTATACGGAAATATATTGATTCAATTTTAAAAAATCAATGAAGGAAGTAAAACCACAACAAAATCCAATGTCAACAACACATAAGAATCCCACCCCAGCTAATAAAATTAATAATGTGTGGAAATCTTAAAAAGAGTTTATTAGAGAAACTGGTATGTGATCCCAGAAATAATTAAAACAAAAAAATTATATATATATATGTATATATATATATATATATATATATTTATATATACATATATATAAATATATATATATATATATGAATATATATATATATGAATATATATATATATGAATATATATATATGTATATATATATGAATTTCTAGTGTTGTTTCTTTCCCACTTAAAACAAGATTTAAAATAAAATTTAACCAACTAAAAAAAATCAACATAAACACTCCGTCATGTAAAATTTTCACTTGTCGATCGATTTTAAAGTATTTGTACTTTGTAGGTTGGTACTTCTATGGTTATTATTATTACAATCACTCTCATCAGTACGACAAACTACCATCACCACTACTACTACCTATCTACCTACCTATGTATCTACCTACCTTATTAACCTTTCTACTAAAATTATCTTCCATACCAGGCAGCGGGCAACGAGAAAACAAAAATAAACAAACAAAAAAAAAAATTTAAGATGACTTCACACGTTTGATTTTTTTATTCCTTTCTTTATTGGAGTTGTAATATATACACACATATACCTATTTTTCTTTTTTTAGTTGTTCTTTTTCTGTTACATCAAAGAAAAAAAAAAGGAAAAATGATTGCCATTGTTTTATCACCATTATGACAGAAACAACAAAAAATACTGTCCTCTCTTTGTTGTATGTGTCCTTCCTTCCAGAATTCTAATCAAGATTGTTTTTGTAATAAGTGCTGCTTCCACCCACCCCCAGTCATTAATAAATCTAATTTTGCACATCATATTGTAAAATAACTGTTATATCAAGTGTTGCAATGCAAAGGTTTATATAATAATACAAATTGAGATTATATAAGCAAGTAAGTTATATTTTAAATAATCTAATAATGTATTATGCATCTCTTACTTATACTTTTTGGGAATAGATAGAAACTAATATAAAATGAACTAGAAAAATTATATATAAATTTCTAAATACCAGACAATAGAATAAGAAATACTAGAGCCTAATGAATTTTAATTTGTAAGAAAGAGATATATAATTTATATGAATTCACTGTTTCATAGGTAAGGCTAAACAGCAAACTGTCTAAAATGTTATAATTGATAGTAAAATATTTTTTTAATATGTGACATTTGTAATTAAGCATCATTTAACAAGCATAGGGATCAATAGACAATGCATACATACATACATACATACATACATACATACATACTGAACTTTCTCATCATTTTTAATGTATGAGGGTACAGGAGCATAGAACTGGGCAGGTAAACACTATCTGCACATATGATTTGATTATAGTTGGAAGACTTGTGCATATATATATATATATATATATATATATATATATATTATCTAAACATATATTCTTAAATATAACAGATAATGAATGTCTATTATGTTTAATCATGAGTCGTTCTAAACATTGTATTTTGGCTTTAATTTCTGGTAAAGATAGAAACAAAAATTGTCCAACATTTGGACATTTTTTATTATGCTGGTTTTAAGCTTTCGGCTCACATGAAACATTTTTAGAATAGTTGTAGGGGCGTTAACATAAAGATATTCACCATCAAAGATATTTTCTTGTGTTGACATAAAACATTGCTATACGACGCAACACAAGAAAATATCATCTTTGATGGTAGATATCATTATATTAATGTCCCTACAACCATTATGAAGATGGCTCATGTAAGCCAAAAGCTTAGAACCAGCATAATGAAAAATATCCATGTCTTCAACAATTTTGTCTTTGTTTTCACCTGAAGTTAAAACCAAAATAGGATGTTTCAAACGGCTCATGATTAAACATAATAGACATTCATTGTCTGTTATATTTAACAATATATGTTTAGATAATTATCTGCTGCCTCAATACATGAAATATATATATGTGTGTGTGTGTGTGTGTGCACTTATATATCTCTCTCTTTCTCTCTCTCTCTCTATATGTATATATATATATATATATTTATTATTATTGATATAATAATAGCATACTACAACTCAAAAGCTATTAAGTTTTGGTGCTCAATGCAGAATCATCAGGTAGTAAAATGTGGTTCAGTTATGGGGTCATATATATATATATATTCAGTTTGTAAACAAGTTATACGCGACCTACATTTCTACCATGAGTGGTGTCTTCAATTGCCAATCTGAAGACGCCACTCATAGTAGAAATGTAGGTCACATTATATCTCGCTTGCAAATGCAAAATATTCAAAAGTTCTACAATATAATTGTATTGAACACTTTTTAAGACAAATGTGCACTGGTCTAACTTTATTATGACCAGAAACTAAGTAATTTAACATCAATATATATATATATATATATATATATATATATATATATTGGGATCAAATACAGATCAAATATGCATTGGAATCTGAAAGAATGATAGAATAAAGAACAAATAGGAAATGATATATGAATAAACATTATCATCAGAATCATGCATAGACAAACCAGAGTTATGAGACACTTACATATATGAATGCTGCTTAACAAGTCAAATGCACATCCAGTCTTTCTAATCAATGAAAATAAAAAATCCAAAATAAAATAACCAGAATTTCTTTTCCCCTCACATCTCATTCTATGATGAAGCTTTAATAAAACTGAAATGTTAGATTTATAAATATGTCCTATTTGAATTTTATTCTATCGTACCCTATCTATCTATCTATCTATCTATCTAATGAAAACTTATCTTAGCCAATGCATTTTGTCCTCTGATGGACTTTGTCAAGGCAAATGTAAGGATTTTGTTTTGCAACAAGTATTTATAAATGGAGGAATGTTGTTATTTTTTCAGAATTTTTAAAATTAAGAATGCTCATAAATATACTTCAGGGCAATTGAAAGTCAAGGTAAATTATGCTAGGGGGTGTAATTTATGTAATTATGCTTGGGGGTGTAATTTATGTAATTATGCTTGGGGGTGTAATTTAATGTAGAATAAACCAAAGTGAGTAAATGTTATTACTGAATTTTTTTATGAATATATTTATGAGAGGTCTTAATATTAGAAAATTCTGAAAAAGCAACATTTTTACTTGTGTATAAATACTTGTTGCAAAATTAAATCCTTATAGTTGCTTTGATAAAGTCCATCAGAGGATGTAACAGGTAAGTTAAGTTTTCCTTTTGTCTTTCTTCATATTGTCTTTACAGATATATTTTTACACATATAGATAAATAGATAGATAATAATGCTAAGTCTGTAAATGGAGAAGATAACCCAAAAAGATCTATTTAATATAAAATATTAAGCAATACATAGAGAGAGCTCAATGGATATTACCCAGAGCAATATCATATACATAAAGGAAAACTCAACATATCTAAAGTAGTTATAAATTATAATTTATTTCCACAAGCAAATATGCTCATCTTTTCAGACCATCATTTTTTTGTGTTTAAATTTCATCAGAACATCCAAAAAATTTTCAAAAAAAGGAGAATTCAAGTAATATAACCTAGAATAGAAATTTTTAGCCTTATCTTGTAAGGGTCAAAAAGGTTAGCAGAAGAAAGATTTCACTGGATATAATGAGTGATCATAAGCTAAGTATCCCCCATCCACATGCACATGAATACTTATACACATATATGCCTACATACATATATATATATGCACATATATACACATGTCAATCCATATATATATATATATATATATATATATATCAGCAGAAGAAAGGAGGTGACTGGAGCTTCTATCTACTCCCAAAGCCTCTCTTGCAGTTGATATGTAAAACCATGCCTCTCGTTTATGAGCTTCATTAATTATCTTAGAGCCTGCAACAGAAGACTACCCACAAATTTTTATTCATTAAATCTACCAATAATAACAGCATATAAATGTATAGTTATATATAATCATGCACAAATATGTGTGCATGTGTGTGTGTGTGTGTGTGTAAGAGAGAGAGAGAGATAAAAGACAAAAAGAAAACTTATCTTAGACAATGTCTTTTGTCCTCTGTGGGACTTTATCAATGCAAATGTGTAGGATTTTATTTTCTGACCAATATTTATACACAAGAGCAAAAATGTAACTTGGTTTTTGAAAATGAATATTCATCCGCATCCCAATACAAAAAATTCTGAAGAGTCAATAACATTTTTGCCCTTGTATATAAATACTTGACACAAAATAAAATCCTTACATTTGACATGATAGAGTCTCTTAGAGAATGAAATGTGTTGGTTAAGATAAGTTTTCCTTTTGTCTTTTTTCATATTGCCCTTTTACAGATATACTCTATCTGAAAATTTTACACACACACACACACACACACACATATGGTAATAATAATAATAATGGCATACTGTAACTTGATAGGTGTAAAGATTTGGTGCTAAAACACCATCATCAGGTAATAAAATGTGGTTCACTACATTTTACTGTCTGATGAAAAACTTTATAGCTATCAAGTTGCAGTATGCCATTATTGTCATAATAATAATAATTACCACATATTTATGCTTTTGTACTGAGCACTTTTTAAAGTAAATATCTAACTGTGGAATATACTTCCATTAGAAGCCATTACTCATTATTATATATATATATATATATAGCAACACTTACAGAGATTATGTTTAACCAAAAATTGGTCAACCAGAGCAATTCTAGAAGATAATGTATTTAAGGCAAGCATTTTTGGGAATTATAATGCTTGGTATATTAATAATAAGAAGTTAAATAAATTTGTACACTTAGCTGTTGAATTTAATAAAACTAGCCTATATCTAATTGAATATATCTAATTGAATATGTCACCTCTGAGTTTCATCAAATCCCATCCACTCTTTATGAAATTTGCTCACTAATTTGTTCAAATATCATTCATTACCAAATCTCCTGAAGAGTGGATGTGATCCCATGAAATTCAGAGTTGAGATATTCAATAGCTAAGTGAACAAATCTATTTATCACATATCCAAACTAGTTTTATTAAATTCAACCAAAAAGGTCATTCTATCCAAGTTTTTAGGGTATATTCAAATTTTGGAATAAGATCTAAATTATGAATAAACTCTCTGGGAATTCATGTGCTGTTGTTTTTGTTTAAGTAGTTTAGACCATCTTGATCATTATCAAGAACCATGTGTTATCTGATAATGATCGAGATGATTGAAAGTACTTGAACAAAAACAACAGAATAATCATGAACTTTAGACAGTTTAGCCATAATTTTGATCCAGACACACAACACATTATTAAAAAAATTGAAAATATATTTGCTGTTAGATATATATATATATATATATATATATAAAGTAATGATGTCAAATACATAAATGGGTAGATTTTCAATATGAATTATTAAAGAGACAAATCCATACAGAGAGCTCAATGGCTACTATCCAGAGCAATATGATATACATAAAGGAAAAACTCAATGCATCCTCTAAGGCTGTTATAAACTATAATTTATTTTGATGGCTCAGGTTTTAGTAGCCATCTCATCAGCAAGCAAATTACAAATGGGTTAATTTTAACTGAATATTCAAATAAAAAACAGGAAATCAAGCAGCATGGCCCAGAAAAATCCATTTCCTCTGGGTGTTATAAAGTTGAGGTCATGAGTGGTTGAGTGGTGAGTGTAAACTATTCATTGGTCAAGTGTAGCGACAGGTAAACATATCACTAACAAAATCAGCAGACATACTCACACAACTAAGTATATATATATATATATATATTTTTTTTTTCTTAATCATTTCACCCCAAACAAGGTGGTACCATCACTGATGTGCAGGGGGGTTTCATAAGAGAGTTAAAGTTTTAGACAGTGGGAGAGTGAAGACAAAGACGAACCAGTTACACAGGGTGAAAGAGAAAGGGCAAAAGAAGGATGTGAACAGAAGAGTGAAGACATTTGTGAAGGTAGAGAGAAAGGAAAAGAACAAGATGCACGGGATGATGTGGAAAGGGCTGGAGTTAAGTGGATAAGAGATGGGAATTCACTTTGCATTTAAATTCCTGGGGGTTGTAGCCATCTGGAAAGCAAGTATATAGAAGGAAGTTCCACAGGCGGGAAGCATGAGAAAAGAAGCTGCTGGAGTAGAATTGTTACCTGCATTTTGGTTGATCTAACTGTAAAAGGGTGGGACCTTGTTGACAGTCTGGTTGCCAGAGTAAATTCTTGTGGAGAGAGCACCAGTGACTTAAGTTTGTCAGAGTAGAAGCCATGAAAATATTTATAGAAGAGACAGAGAGAAGCTACATCTCGCCGATGAGAAAGTAGCAGAAGTTGTGCTGCCAGGTCAGGACCAATCACATTACAGATTCTCCTTTGGAGCCTGTAGAGAACACTGACATGAACAACATGGGTGCCTGAGCAGATATGACAACATTATTCCATTCATGGTTGGAGGGTTGATTTGTATATATGCAAGATGGATTCAAATGGAAAAAACTTTCTGGCCCGACACACTGACCCAACCTTCCTAGCAATGATTTCAAATCCTTAAACAGAGAGGATAATCAT
>JBBBDQ010000217.1:287500-290000 GCA_037127315.1 Ascarosepion bandense
GTCAAGTTATGGCATATCACTTATATCTTTCAGTTATAATACACAAAATATTATTCATGAGCACAAACAGATTTTATTAAAAATAAGCAGACATAATGTTTGCAATGTATTTAATCTGACATGCCTAAAAGAAAATAAGCTGCCTAAATACACAAATAAATGTATATATATATATATATATATACATACATACATACATACATACATATATGTATACATACATATAATATATCTTTATTTATTTATTTTTTTAATTGTATCACCCTGAGCAAGGTGGAAACTCCACTGATGTACAGGGGGCTACTTAAGAGTGAAAAGATTACATAGGAGGAGAGTGAAGAGAAAGTCGAACCAGTTAGAAAGGATCAAGAGAAAAATGGGAATACAGGTGGGGTGACAGTTGCAAAGGTGGAGAGAAAGGAAAGGATATACAAGGTGATGTAGGAAGAACTAGAGTCAAGTGGTTAAGAGATGAGTATTGACATTGCATTTAAATTCCTGGAGGTTTGAGCCATAAGGAAAGCAAGACTATGCAAGCAAGTTCCACAGGTGCAAAGTGCGAGAAAAGAAGCTGCAGGAGTAGAATTGTCGTCTGCATTTGGTCAGTTTAACTGTGAATGCATGAGACCCAGTTGCCAATCTGGTTGCACAAGTAAACACCTGTTGCAGGGGCACCAGTGACTTAAGTTCATTGGAGCAGAAGCCATGAAATATATAATAGCACATAGTAAGTGGTGGTATTAAGAAACAGTGTTTAATATAAAATAATACAGGTAAAATTTACACTAAGATATATTTTTCTTCCTCATCGGGAGCACAACTTTGAGTTTCATGAATGAGGTGATCATAAAAGATATATTGAAAACTGACAATGTATGAAACCCAGATTTGTGCTAAATGATAAAGAACAATTTGTGTTTGTATATATATATATATAAAAACTTATTATAATAAATATATATATACACATTTTCATAATAAAAATTTATCGTAAATAATCATGCTGGTAGAAATAAATATATAAATATCTATATATATATGAAATTATTTGCTTGAACATTAATTTTGATCGATACTCGTATATAAGTAGATATTCTGTTTATTATGAAACAGTATTATATATTTATTTCTACCAGCATGATTATTTACGATAAATTTTTATTATGAAAATGTGTATCATTTGGCAGGATACATATATACATACATACATACATACATATATATATATATATATATATATATATATATATATATATATATATATATATAAACTTATAATAATGTAATAAATTATAGTAAAAATATTACCATATATATATATATATCTATATATATATATATATATATATATATATATATAGTACTATAAATTTATAATAAAAACATACTTTACTGCAGCAGAAGAGCCATTGTGTTTTGGTACTATTTTATTAGTACCTTGTCTGGCAGTGAAATGTTTTTTGTTAAGAATCATTATATATAGAAGCTCAAAAACAACACAATTTTTACCACATCCAGACAATGAAGGGGGCAGATTTTTGGAGAGTTTGTCTCAGTGAACCAATAGAAAGTTAGGTCATGATGTACTGTACAGATATGATTGTAAGGATAAAGGGGGATAGAGATTTGAACTGACTTGAGACCCAGATGTTTTCTAAGCCAGTGATGAAATGAATTGAATGATACGTAGCATTTAGCAAGGCTGAAAGGTTATTGCGTGTCATCGTGAAGCGGCTACAGGATTTTCTTTAAGTTATTTTTCACTTAAAGTAGGAAACAAGAAACAAAGACGTGAAAGTTTTTTTTTTTCTAAGTACATTGCACATCAAACATATGTAGTTGACTTAGTTGGTTATCTGTCTGTTAAGCCAAAACAAATTAATTATCAAAATATGGGAAAATCAATCAGTTTATGTTAGGAGATAGATTATAGATGTCTTCTTATATTATATTAGGAAAAAATTAACTTTACTTTAGGGTATATTTTAAACAATGATGACAAATGCAAGTTATTTTGTTACATTTATTGAGCAAGTTTAGTTTTGGGAATTTGATAATTTGTAATTTTTCCTGTAAACATAGAAAACATGGCTCATGTAAAGATTTACAAGAACAGTTTTTTAAAACATTTTCCATTCTATGGTAGGGGTTTTATCGGCATCTTTTACTTGCCAATGCAGATGTGCATTGTGGTGCAGTGGATATTGGCTCAGAACAAAAAATCAGGAAGCCGAGTTTGAATTCCAGTTGAATTTCTTGCATTCACTTATGAGCAAATACCCTTGGGAAAGGTATTAATCTGTCTATTCCCTCCAGTTATGGCTTAAATAACAGGACAGATTGGGTTCTATAGCCTTAGCTGGCTACCAGTCTACTGCAGAAAGTAATGGCAATCTACTGCAGGATAATCTTCTGCCCAGTCAGTCATTTCTTTTTCGAGACATGATTGCCCAAGCATGTATCACATATAGCACTTAACTGACTGATACTTGCCAATAAT